>CAJNOQ010004108.1:0-18341 GCA_905250885.1 Didymodactylos carnosus | reverse complement strand
CTAAAGCAAGCAAAGTGCGTATAATGTTTCTTTTTTACATTTGTTATTGTTTATCTATTTGAGAAAGAGTGTACTTATCAAGCTAGAACATAAAGTTCAATTATAATTTTCTTTGGAGATATCTACGAGCTGTGAGAGAGAACTCAAGTCTAGTCTAAGAGTATTTTTTATACTCATTTTGAAGTATAAAGCAAAAGAAGTCAAGCAGGATCTGCAGTTTTTACTATTGTCTACACGAGAGATGCAGTTTCATGAAACTTATCTATGTGTTGGTTAACAGTGTGTTTTTTATTCTGATTTTCTAAAGCGCGGTGAACGTAAACAGCCGTTAAAAGCCATTCATGGTGAAATGATGATGTCATCATCCACTTCTACACAATCTCCGTCTTCACCTTCGCCAATCTCAATCTCATCCAAACATCACCAACCATCTGTTGTTATAGAAAATCGTTTAGCCTCTTGTCTGAATAACAACAACAACAAAACAGCTTCCAACACACCCCTTCATCATTTATCACATTTTCATCATTTGAGTAATGCTGCCGATTTATCACGTCGTCGTCATTCCGATGATGTTGGCACGTTTCCTTGTCGTCCACGACGGTCAATATCAACAAATGTCAACAATAATCATAATAATAATATCTCACACCGCCATCATTATCAAAATCACAATTATTCGGCTCAAGAACAAGTAAATATTTTCTTTTTTCTAAATTTTGTTATTAATCTATATTCTTTTAGATAACAACTCAATCAGTACCAACCGATTTAAATTATACTCAAGAAGAAGATGATGATGATGAATTTGATGAAACAAATGATGAATTAAATTTGGCTGTGGTGGTAGTGGCTGATGATTTACAATCGTTACGGGCATATTCTGAACCAACCGGAGGTAATATGGGCACCAGCAGTGGTGGTCAAGGTGAACAAGATAGTGGATCGTTGAATGTGGCATTCATCGATGAACAAGACGGTTTTGGTGAACAAATGATGATGAAGGACAATCAAGAAGATAAAATGGACGAAGATCTATTAACAAGTGAACATATTCAAACAATTAGGTAACATTCAACTAACAACCAAGAATCTTTTAAGTAGATTAGTTTTGATTTAGAATTAAGCAATTGTACTGTCCGTAGGCTTTTTCTCTGAATTTTTCCTTTAAAAATATGCGAATCGGTTACTATTCTGTCTCTAATAAATCTGTTTTGGATCAGTGTCATGCTTAGCCATTCTGAGTTAATGAGCCATGTGTTTGTTTCCTTTCTAGTGTTTTCAAAGATCAGTCAGATGTCATGGATGTCCAGATGTCAATGTCAACATTAACAACACCACCCGATGATGAAACATTAACAAAAACGTTATGTGTTTCTACTGATCAACATGTAATTGAAATGAAACGTATGAGTGATGGTGGTAATCTTCCTGACAAATCAATTGCAGTAGAGGACAACGACAATAATAACAAAGAAAATAAATTCAATGATTTAGATGAAATATTAAAAAGAAGTGAAAATCGTTGTGTGCGTTTATCCGATTCAGATGATGAAGAACATATTCAATTATGCTCAATCCATCGAAAAACAAGTACAACGCCAGCTAGTGGTTAGTGAAGAAAAAAAAGAACTAGATTTTGAGAGCGGTTTAGAAAACAGTTTCAAAATAGAGGAGAATTAGTGTTATGAGCGTGTATGATTTATTATAATAATTTGGCAGATTCTCAGATATCTTTCGCTTTAGCGCATATGCTTTGAGCTGTTTTTTTTCTTAAGATATGATTTAATGCAAAAAGAGTGAAGATTGAATCAGTGGAGGTAATTAAATGATAGTTGTGATAGAATGAGAAAACATTCTGTCATTCTTTTTTGACAACAATATACAAGAGATATTTCGTTTTTTGTTGATTCAACACCTTATATTCTGCGTGCTTATTTAATCTATCTATTTTTCTCTCATATATTTAGATTCAAAATCTGCCACTCCAAAACCACCTATTTTATCTTCATCATCTTACTCCAGTTTATCTTCGACTATTTCGTTAGTACGTTCAGCCACAACAACAACGTCTCGTAAAGAACGCTCATCATCAGCCTCACTTCCTACAGATCATCAACAACTACAACATCATTATTTATCACTTCGTCAACCATTACAAGAACATTCACCATACAACAACAATAATCATTCGAACTTTTTATCATTACCTTTAACAACACCAACGATCACAAATAAATTGGTAAATTTCGACGATGATGAGGTGAGAAACGGTTAAAAGTTAATCTTGTTGTTTTGTTGCATGTGAGAAAACACAAAATCTTTTATTTACTCGCTTAGTTTTGTTGCACCTGCTACATTTTATTTTTTTTGTTTGCTGTTATTAAGTTGGATATATATTTGAATAATAATAAAATTATTTGTATAAATCAGAGCGAAATAAATGACATAGTACTTGTTTTTTGAATGGTTGCTAAGATCTGTTTTGTTTGTTCCAATTGTAACTGATAGACGTTGCCATTTTAATTGAAGACTGTTGAGTAATTAAAATCTCAAAGTTTTACAGGTTTGCTTGAAATTTGAACGCACAGAATTAAGAATAAGAGATAGCAAAAACTGTCAGTTAACTTATATAATGCTTCTAATTAAAATTTATGGCTTTCGACAAAGTCAAAGATGATCGTATGTTTATGATATATCGAACGATCGAATTCAATTTTGATACAAACGTATTTTACATCTACCTTTTTTTTTCGATTGTGTATCTGAACTCCTGGATCGTTGACTCATTCCATTATGGTTGATTTATCTACTTTTTTACTGAATAGAACAGCATGTGACTTTGAGTCAATATCGATGGTCTGTCTCTTTTATGTTTAGATGTTTGAAGAGGAGATTAATAAGTTTACGTGACAAGGATTACTGTATGATTAATATTGTGGACCTTAACCACATCTTTTCTTATTCTTTTTGTGTACCCATTTAAGCTATATTTTGTTACTATTTTATTGCGCTTATTTAGAGTTCACTTGGAATCAATGGTCGTGAAAGTTTACTTCAATTACAAGGTGAACTTACGGGTCGAGTCTTTCGTCAAGTATTAGCGTTTGAAAAACGAACTGATAACGAGAAACAACAATCAAAATTAAAATCATTCGGTGCATTATCTTCGTCATCGTTTGTTCATCGTCATCCGACAACAGCACCAACCGTTCAAATTACACCAACATCATCGTTATTCAATGTTCTATCAACACCACCACCGACAACATCCGAATTATTAATGGAACGTGCATTAATTCAACAACATAAAAATTCATCATCGACAACAATTAAAATTAAACGTCAAACAACAGGTGAAACATCAAGTACTATTAAACGTTTACAAAGTACACCATTAAAACGTTGGAAAAATCTTAAACAATTGCGTGGTGCCGGCAGTCATTGGCAAACAACACCAAAACATTAATCTTTTTTTTCTCGTTTTTGCATGTGCTCTATTTTTTTTTTCCTGTTTTCGAAGATAAAAGTATTCATATTATACACTTCTAAAAAAAATATATAAACAAACAATCATTTATTTTTTTGTCTCTTTTGTTGTATATTTGTAATTACAATCTGTGTGCTTTTTCTTTTGTGATAATCGATGACAATAATAAAACAAAACAAGTTGTATTTATGATTTTGTATCTTTACCTTTACAAACAAACATCAACCGATATGATCATGTATAAATTGATACTCTTGTCCATATTACCATTTGAAATTATATATAAAATATATTAATGGTCATCAAATTACTATGAAATTATGTATGGACGAAAAATTAAACAATTTCTCTACTCACATTATTAACATCCAATGATAATCGTTAAGATTTACATGGAAAATTAGCCAAATGAAAAACAAATATGATTGAACATAGTCTCGCTGTATATTTACAAAAAGAAAAATGAAATAAATTTTTTATATGAGAAAATGCCTAGTGAATTTTAGCAAATAAAAACAAAATATATAAAAAGACTTACTCTTTTCATCTTAACACAGAAAATTGCACAATTATAATAGCAGAAAAAAATAATGAATATGAATAATGGATATGTAGATAGGTTTAATCATTGAAATGATAAATTAAACAGTTGCATTGTAATGACGATATTTATCCCCTAGTTAATGGTCACCAATCATTTTTGCTGTAGTATTTTTAATAGAATTAACTCGGGAAGGGGAAAACTCTGGAGGGGTATCTTCCTCTAATTTTTTCTGAGAGTTCCAACAATGGTCAGTTTGTGGTGTTTCAAAAGTTCTTCAACAAGCGGCACACTGCAGAACCAGTTAGCCATAGTGATGTTCCGCCCTGTACCACTTATTGGCTCAATCAGTCTCTTCACAACTTCGCCAGGCGAGTTATCCACTCGGTACGGGTCGTCTAGAGACAGTACATACCAATGTCCTTTCTCTGTTTAAGTGAAAAAGTGATTTCAAAAACTTCAACAATTATCACTGAATAAAAAAACAGTCAAATTTAGTACGTTAAAGTACACACATTATTGCTCATTTTACATGTGAAGATTAATAAAGTTCAAATGACATTGTTAGTTGGTCTTACGTGAAGTTTAGGATAAACTTTTAATAAATTCAGTAGCAGTCACAACACAAATGAGATAAAGTTGTGGTTGGATTCTGATAGTTCATATATATTTGTATAAAAAGATGAGTTTCTAAAAAAGCTGTAAAAATAAGGCCTCAAAAATCTTTATCTATACACGTCATTTAAACAATTAGTATTTTAAAGTATTCATTAAAAAATAAGAGTTAAATTGTAGTCTTTCACATGACAGATTTTGCATTATCGACATTTCACTTTCTTGTCAGATACTGACATCTTTGGAATGAAATATATATATTCATGTTTCCGGATTACTTCCGTTTCGTTTGAATAGAACAACTTTAATAGTGGTGTACTATATTTATTTTGCTTTAGGTAAAAGAAATAAATGAGATTGATTATTTGAGAATGAAAATCAAATGAATAATATTGAGTTGGAAGTGCTCATTTTAGTGAGATAAAATCTTTTAGAAAAATTTTCTAATTTAAATATTCTATATTTCATTTTAATTAAGACATATTTAAATCGACTAATGTTGAACAATTTCAACACATATAAAACATATAAATAATGATTTTTATTGTGGAATTGTTTATAGAGTAATTAAATGGAATATATAAGATTTTAAATTAATTATATAAATGAACAAAAAAAAATATCGAATGTATATGAAAGAAGTTTATCAAATAAAAGTCAATAGTTTGAATAAATGAAAATGAATGTGTGACTTGTTTTTCAATTTAAACTAAAAGGTCAAATAGAAACATATGATAAAATATGAATATGAGTGATATTAGAATAAGTATTTAGATTTTCTAACATTTGATAGCCTTTAGCAGAATTGTTAATGTTTTTGAGGAAAAAAAAAGAGAACTACTTTGACATATTGCCCACTTATCTATTCATTCAAAATTGCTTCAAAACTTTAGAGTATACTCTAAGTCTATTTATGTAATAATAGTCTACAATTTTTAATCAAAATAAAATACTGCCAGAAGACTCAACATGCCCGTTAATGTATGTTTTTTTGAATGTATTTCAGAGGTCATCGTTCATCAGACTTTGAACTTTTAAAAAATTCAATAGCAGAATCTAAACGATTGAAAATAAGTCTATCATTTTTTATCTATTTAAACTAGACAATAGTAAGAGTATTAGCGATTTCACCTCAATATCAACTTTAAAGAGTAATTCTTTAGCAATACACTGAAATTTCCTGTATGTACTGCCGTTTTCAACTAGAACAAAAAAAAAAAATATGTCTCCGATTCTTTGATTTACCCATTTATATATTGAGATGCAATCTTCTTATTCCGTTCGTTACATTCTTTTTACTTGAAAGTTGTTATTAAAATAAAATATTTATGTATTACTGTACTGTACACGGGAAATAGAATCAACAATGAAAATAAAAATATATTTCTTTTGTTTTCTTTTCTTTTTCTACCAACATTTTGTTTCGTAAGTTTTTATAAGTAAGAAACAAAGAGAGAGTCGAACAAATCTACGTTGTATCGAATGTCTGTATTTTATACAGAAATAATAACAAGACTTATGTAAAATTTTAAAATTTTCTTTCCATCATACTATCATCACTTCCCAAACGTTTTTGATGATCTTGTTTTAATAATTCAATATATTTTGCTTTATCTTTAAAATTATTTTCATGTATTTGTTTTGCAATAGCTAATTTTGATTTCCAATTTGTTTGTGTTTGATTACTGTATGGTTGTTCACGTGTACCATGTAAAAGAAGTGTCCATTCAAAAAATTCACCGGTTGTCTTTTTATTATTCAAATTGTTATTAACAGTTTGATTTTTTTGTTTTTGTTTATCCATTAATTGTTGTTTTGTTAATGGAGCATCTTCATTATCATCATTATCAAATAATATTTCAAGAGTCCATGTTCCTTGACCTTTTTCAGCCCATGCATGTGTAGTCATAAATGGCCATTTATAAAAACCATTTGTTGAATCATCATCAAGCGGGCGACGACTTAATATCAATGATCTAAAATAGAATACATAAAATATGAGATATATAAAAATAATACTTATCTTCTTATTTAGTAATTCTACCTTGTTCCTAATGGTGATGTTATAAAAATAACTGCATTTCCTCTTCTACTGGATTTTAATGTAACAAAAACTTGCACATGTTCAAGATATCCAACTTCATCTTGTGTATTCTTACATGCATCCGTAGTGATTTTTAATGTAAGATTACCTTGTTCTGGAATTATTCTTTTGAAAAAGAAAAAAAAAAAAAACACACACACAAAATAAAAGATTAATATTATTTTTCATTGGATATTTGAGTCGTTTTTAGCTTACTGTCGTTTAGAAATTTGTCCTGCTTGACAATGATATCGAGGTGGTAATGGTTTCCAATCTTTAGCATGACGTACCATATCACCAGCATCTAATACACCGTAGCCAAACAAATGATTAAATTCAAGACCAGCTCCATTAATATGCCATAAATGTTGTTTAGATGGATCATATAATTGATTACGTTTAGCTGTTAATACTGTTAAATGTTGTATATCACGCCACGTTAAATTTGGACTAAAAATAAATGTTAATAATAATATCGACCAATACTAAAACTTTTTCGAAAAAATAGACAAAAAAAAAATAAAAATAACAATCATTTTACTTTGCTTCTAATGCTAAAGCAAAAACACCAGCTGCCTCGGGCGCTGCGGCCGATGTTCCACTATGTTTTAATGTACATTGCCCGTATAAATCGGTTGTTGCCACACCTTAAGAATTTTTATAGATAATTCATTTTAATTAGTTAAATTAGAAGAATATATGAACTAACCGGCGTGTGGATCGTCTGATCTTCCATTACTGAATGTTGAAGCTAATGTTGATGAACATGATTCATCATATAATGCTGTTCGTCCATCATTGATAGCTGAATTAATTGAAATAGTCCACATACTCGCTGCATAACCATCACAATTACAATCATCATTTGCTCCACCATCACCACTTGCCCAAACGTACAATGAGCCTAAAATTTTTATCATAATATATTATAAAATTTTCTAAAATAATTAACTTCTTAAAACATTTTGTCACATAGACAAAAAAAAAATCTTTATGTCATTGTGCATAGTACAAATTAAATGTGTCAAATTAGCGCAATTAAAATTTTCTTATAGGGAAAAAATTCTTATAATATAAAATTACGTTACATACAAAAGCACATATAGACAAAGGTATACACACGTACCTAACCCTCGACGTCCCTGTAATTTCGAGTTGAACGTAAATAATTGTTAAAAAAAAAAAAGAAGAAGAAGATTATTGATATCATTCTACTAACTTCGTTTATTCCTTTAACAATTGCTTTCATTGTTGCATGTCTTGGACCGTCAACTGTTTTTCCATCATCAACCGGACCTATTAAAAATCAAAAAAAAAAACAAAAAAGAAAATTTAATGGAAAAATTTTATCTTTATAAATATTAGTTAAATAATAATTACCCCAAGATGCGCTATAAATATCGATCATGTCTGGTTCATGTGCCATTGAATTTGCTTCAATCAGATCAGTCATGTAGGGTTGATCCAACATTCGAATACCTAATACAAGACAGCTTTTAGTAACGAATCAATTCTAAATAAATTTGAAAAAATTTTACCTGCTACAGTTGAATCATATGCAACACCAACACCGCAGATATTATTATCACGAGCCGCTGCTATTTCTCCAGCACATCTTGTACCATGACTAAAAAAATAAGAGAAATAGTGAAATGCGTAATGTTCTTTTTTTATTATTATAGACTAAAGCTCACCTATTGAACCAGTCATCAGTATAACGTGGATAAGGATAACGATCATTACTACTAAAATCGTAACTGGCAGCAGCATTCTAAACATAAGAGAAGTTGATATATTATTTTTATACATTTCTGATTATACATACATAATTATTCATTAAATCTGGATGTGTATAATCGACTCCATCATCCATAATTGCTGTTGTTATATTTTTTCCTGTATAACCCATTGCCCATGCTTCTTCTACATTTAAATCTAATCTTTTTTTACCGCCTGCTTGACCCTCATTTCTCTAATTTTTAATAAAAATAAATCATTTTTTTTTTTTAAATAATAGAAATTTTTTATCTATTACATACCAGATACCATTGAAATTGAAAATAGGGATCAGTTGGTGGTGTATAATCGGGATATATATCTTTTAAATCTTCAATACTTCGATAGCCACGTTTTGCTCGTACATAACCCACTTGATGAATAGCTCGTTTTACCTAGTAATAAGTTTAAAAAAAAAAAAAAAAAACTTTTTTTTCAATTCTTTTTTTATTTTAATAATTTTATTCATTTTATCCAAATAACTTACTAGTTCATGTCGTTCAATAAATTGTTCTTGATTTGTATCTCGTTTTCGTCTATGATGAATTGGTTTTAAATCAACAAAATGATATAATTTTTTATCCTTCAGAACCTAGATAATAACACACACACACACATATATATATGATTCATTTAAAATAAAGTTTCTTTTAAGTGTTATGCCATCATATTATGAAAAGAAGCTTAACACTTTAATTAATTAAAATTATATTTATTATTGAAGAGATGAAAAACATATGTGAAAAAATGCATTTTTCTACTGTTATTATAAATATTTTCCAGATCTATTGTGCTTATTCTTTTTTACATCATCTTATTTCTAAACTCGAGAATCGACCTTCTGAAACACTAGTCATTATTAGATTCATTAAAAAAAACAAAAATTTTCTAAACAGCGATACATTTATATATTATTAGACGTTAAAAATTGTAAAATCTTCTTCAGACTGTCTAGATACTGTTGTTATAATTATTTTTACAAAAAAATACAATTGACATAAAGAGTTTTTATAAACATTTATTTTTGTTCATGATTGGTAAAAATTAGCTATGAAAAAAAACAACAATAACCAACCTGTCAACGATGATGTTTTATTTTATTTTTTATGACTTTTTTTTTGTTTTTTTATTTGATAAATGAAAACTAATTGGAATAGAATATGTGCTAATTGACTTGACTTACATGAAAAATACTGGTTTATACTATAATTTGTAATTTAAAAAAAAAATTTTACCATTGTATATTGTCAAAAAAAAAAGGAAAGAAGATGATGTGCATAAAACTGCGTGTTAAGATACTGATTAAAAAAGAAAAGAAGTTGTTTATTAGATTATGTTTGTTAGTAAATTTTTACAATTTCTTTCTTTTAGACTCGTTTCATTTTAATCAAATCCTATCTGTATGTGTAAACAGTTTATGTTATTAAGTAGCAAATGAATGAAGAACATATAACTGAAAACATACTTATTAACTGCGATTTATACTATTGTATAATTCCTAATAAGTGTCTAACAGACCAATTAGTATTTGATAACTAAACTGAATTGAACTGAATTTTTATTTTTGCAAACATAGTTGTTGTAAAGAAAGGCTAGCTTATGCTAATGTAACATAATAACTGATTGATAGACTATAATTCGATGTTTTTATCCATAATTTTCCCTTCAAAATTAAAATATTAAAAAAACTCACTATTTCATGATAATTAGAGCAAATGATATTTTAAATGTTTTTAAAAAATGTCTATTATTCAAAATCCATTTTAGAAAATATTGTCAAAATAATCAATTTTTATTAGTTAGAAATGATAAAATAATTAATTTTAGATTTTGATAAATGATGTTATCTTTTATAAATAGAAAATAAATTTTTTCTTTTACATTATGATTCTTACCGGTCCTTTGCTAACCATGGCATATCGTTTAGCAATTCGTTTCGCTTCATCTGGTTCAATTTTTTGTTGAAATTCAATAAGCCAATCTTTAGTAACAGGTATTTGAGCTGATGATGATGATGATGTTGTTGTTGTTGTTTTTGTTTTTGAATAACAAAAAGAAAAATTTAAACCAAATATAAGTGTTAACAAATATTGTCGATATATCATGATTGTTTATTACTACTACTACTCGTATATGTCGATGTTGTTATTTAATGACAATGTAATATTAGACATTTTCACACCTCACAACACTTATATAGTCTGTTGTCTAGTTATATGTCTATTCTCTCTTGTGCTCATTTTTCTATTTTTTTTTTTTTTTTTTTGTGTGTATATATATATGTATGTCTGTTCCGAGAGTAGTAAAATAAAAGAGTTATTTGTGAAAACAATAAATATGATTGACAAAAAAAAATTCTCTGTTTTTTTCTCCTCTCCTTTTTTCCATGGGACAACAACATTTGTTCATTTTAAAGTTTAGAATTACTATAGAGAAATATATGATGTTTTTTTGTGATGAATACATAGAGGGGTAAAAAGGAAGAAAACTATGAGTATGAGAGAAACGCGGGGAACATCAATTTTTCTGAAAAGAAGAAAACGAGTTTGTAATGCTTTTTGTCACATTCTATCTACAGATCATGATAGAACGATGAAAAAAAAATTTATCTTTTCTTTTCTATCAATAATAGTGAAAGAAGAAACATATTCAAACATGGATGATGTACGGAAAAGAGTTCAAGAAGAGAGAAGAAAAAACAAAAAATGCTCTATTTTTTATTCAAACTACAACAAGTCTAACGGTATAAATTTGGAAAAAAAATGAGAAGAAAAAAAAAAAAGAAAGAAGAAAACAACAATATGTGAAACTCATTGTTATTATTATTTGAACTAAAATGCTATGAATGAATAAATATCTATAATAATAATGAGAATCGTGGAAACAGATAATTATAACTATATGTTTTTTTGAAATAATAATAATAATAATAATAATAATAAATCTCTCTCTTTTTCTATTTAAGTGTGTAAAAAAAAGAAGAAAAACGATTAAAAATAATAGCAGACCAAGAAAAGGAAGAAGAAAAAAAGGATATATTGCGTGCAACAAAAGAAGAACTATTGTAATCCCACATGTATAATCAAGGGACAACTTTGGCACGACAAAAATATATTCTACTTAGCTTAAAACATTATATGTAATAAACTAGTGCCAATGAACCTTATAAGCCTCGCTAGAGAATAAATTTTCTTTTTAAAGATCATTCAAATAACGATAGATCTCACTCGGAATATAAAGTTGAACTTAAAAGGTAAATTTTCATGTCTATTGAATACAAAATTACCGTCTTTTATCCGATTTTTCAGCATAATTCTTTAAATTTTTGCTCTTCATATTTATCTAAAACTGATGATTTGAAGTCTTTGAACTCTATTTATATTACACGTACGTTTGTTAGATTTTGTTAATTATGTGAAATTGTTCTAATTAGTTATTTATTTTTGTTTATAAGAACAACGTACATCAATAACATATCCACTAGAAGAGATGTAGATGTTTACGTTAGCGCAGGATTAGTCTAAAAGTGATAGAGATAATGTTATAGGAATATTACACGATACATAGATTGACGAGTAGTTGTAAAATATGCTAATTATCCACTAAAAATCTTGAATTGAAATCTGATTGCGCCAACAGACAGAACTCATAGAGATGATTATAACAAACATTGAATAATATTTAGATGGATACTTATTAGCAGCTATTATCAGTCAAAATCTAGTAGATAACATCCAAAAAGATATTAACATCTATCTTCTAATTTTAGTGAACATAAACATAACTCAATCATTAAGAGTCGAATATCTTACGCTTTTTTTGGGGATGTTAATGCCGATTAGCGTAAATTTTTGACTGTTAATAGTCGCTAATAATTTTTCATCTAAATATTATTCAATATTACTAAAATCATTTCAGCGAGTTCTGTCTACTGATTTTATCAGATTCTAGTTTAGGGCTATTATAGAGGGTATTAGAATATTTTACGAATTAAATTTTCTAGATATCAAGACGTTTATTTAACATATTTGTTTTGGGTTTTGAACTTTATACTTTTTCGCATGAATTGAAAATGTATAATTATCTTTTAAAAAATTTATATGGCTAAAAGGCATTTTTTTCTTTATTGCTACAAAAAGCATATTGTATTTCTTTCCGTATGTGCTCTATGAAGCATCTCTAACAGAGTCGCTGTTATTAATAACTTCTTATATTTATTATACTCTACTAAACAAATTTTATTTTTTTACAAACTTTACTTCACATTTACACTTCATTAAAAATTACTATGCGTAGATATGAGCATCCATCATAAAATTTTCCGGTGAAAGCGTTTGAAATAAAAATCATTCAGCGTCATTGATATAATAGACTTTCTAAAAGTTTCAAAAAACTTTCAGAAGTTTTCTGGAATACGACAACGTCCATGTATTACCCACACATACACAAAACTATTATAAAATAAAAGTTAGATAAATAACAACAGTTTATTTCTGAATGAAGGACAATAGTTATCATTTACAAGTAGAAGTTCTAATGAAATATTTTTGTTTGAATTTCACTGTAAATTATCTTTACTATATTTACGATTATTACTGAAGGAAAAAATAAAAAAATGTTAATTACAATGTTGGTCGAGAAAAGACGCTAAAAGAACAATCACAAGATATTGCTTATTTTTCGGCAACAATGATTTAGATCGAAAACAGAAGGGAAAACATGACTATTGCAAATCGTGTTGAATATAGGGGAAATAAAATAAAATTTGTGACTTCAAGCATAATTAATATTTTAAAGATGTGGAAGTTCAGTAAAAATTTTCGTCATCACTTTCTTTTTATATTATCGTGTGCAGAATAGAACGACAATATTCAACATAAAAAACGAGCACATGAACTCTTTTCCGAGTTGATAATATGGCTAAATGGCATGAAAATTCATAGTAGTCAATTCACTTCACTTCATAAGATGTACAGTTTATCTGAGGTGGTAGCAAGTTACTCTATTCAGATTCTTCTGCACTTAAAACAGATAAACAAAATTTCTAAAGATAAGCGCTAGTACCACTTGACCGTCAGTGTCATGAAATAGAAACAAATAATACCATCCGTAATTCTGCAAGCAATGTGATAGACAAATCGTAAAGACCAAATTCAAAAGCAGTCAAGTATGTCTACAGTTGTAAACAAAGCGATCCTGATGAGTTTGTCAACATGGTTTCGTAATGATTGCATCAAAATGCATTAGATAGATAAAGATGACAACAAGAAGTAAGCAACAAGAGTATGAACGGTGGTTTCTTGGCCATTAGTCAAATTTTCTTTTGCTTTCTTTTTTTTAATGTGATATACATTCTGTGAACAGGTCAAGAAGTACTTTTCTTTTCCCTTTATTTCCCTAGTGTAGACTCTGAGTGAGCAATTCAATTACACCTATTATTTTATGATATTCATTCTATAAAACAACTGGATTAGATATCCGCGTACAAAGACATCGATTGCCATCGGTGATGTTAACTTCTACCCTGAGTAGGATCGGTACAAATAAATTTAGTTGGTGGCAATGCACAGTACAAACTACAAAAAATTTCTCGCCATCGATGAACATGATTTTGTAAAAGAAACTTCTTAAATATATTTTTCACACAGTACGCTGATGACAATTGCTAACGGAACTAATAGGATTTAAAGTGTGCTTCCCGAGCCGATTACAGAAAAATTTATTTCCTCAAATCCCAATAACTTATGCATTTTCTTGACTTCTTGCAAGAGACATTTAGCTATAATTTCTCGTACTGCCGGTTCAATCCCTCTGCATTCAAGCTGAGTTCTTCTAAAATCATTATTTATATATTAGAATCAAAGCTGGTTCGGCTTTTAAATCAGTTGATCCGACCGATCTGGTGCAGATAACTTTAATCAATTTTGATCTTACCTATATTCGTGGCTAAAATTTGTAATACTTCATAATATCATGAGTGAAGCACATTTCATAGGCGACGGACCATCTTCAAACCTTGTGAGGCTCACGATTTTTTCTCGCGCGAAGATAGTATGCTTTTAAAGAACTTCTCGTACGAGCTAGTAGAGAATGATTTTTTGCAGGTTATCTCACAATTAAAAAAGTAAAAGTACTTTAGGCCTCCCACGTTGACTAAGGTAGACTTCATTATTTTAGGAACTTTTCTTTTTTGAATATCAAAAACTTAAATTCTTTAAGGACGTGAAAATAATTGAGCTCGGAAAAAGCACATATTAGAGTTCGGACTGGTAAATTAGTTGCAAAGAGACAGAGATGAGCCCGGAGTTCAAAAAATATGAATTATCTACTCTTTCAAACACAAATGAACCCGTTTATAATTTCGTTTTCTTTATTGTTTGTGTAGAATCGACAGAGAACTCGGACAACCTATAACTCCAAAACATTTCTTACAAGTTCTTATGTTTTCACTTATATTTGTAAGAAATGGCAAATATCTACAAAAAAACTTTCAATTTTTTGACAGTGCTAATTTTATTTTTTTTCTGACACTCAAGTCCTTTACGTTTACGAAATAACTGTAGTGTTGATAGAATATTAAATAACATCATTATTAAGAAAAACAGTTCAACTTAAAGTGAACGTGTTTTTGTACATTAGTATATATACTTTTCAAAAATAGAAAACATGAAGTTCGAGATAATCGTCGTCTGTTGGTAAAAAGAACATTTTTCTTGTTGAAAGTAGTTTGAAAGATAATGGACCATGATCCATAAAATCAGGTACGTTACTTATGCAACAGATATATTTTATCCGGGCTTCATTGTACATATACAATAAAGCAAACGAAATTATAAACGGGCTCATTTCTGTTTTTTTGTGACTAATTAGCCATTCTGGGCTGTAGTATGTGCCCTTTCTCAGCTCGACCATGAACTTTTCCATTCTTTGGAACTGAAACTTTTTCTCAAAATATAGTGAGGTTGAGCCTCGTAGAGTTAAAACCTGGTAAGACGTAAGCCTATCGCCTCGCGGCTTGACTGTAGTTTTACCGACAAAGAATATGGAAAGTGACTACATTTCCGTATTTAAATAATGTCGCTTGTCAAACAAATTTTGCTGGTATGGCAATCTTCTAAAAAGACCGACACCGTTAGAGAACCAGTCGGTGATTAATATTTTGCCCACACAGATATCTAAATCAAATGGTTGTTGTTCTTATACTCTTTAAAAAGATTTCTCATCCTACAGAAGCAAAAAAAGGATATTTCTATGCCGAGATACCCTTTTTGAAATCGCTGAGTGACAAATGTCGATACCCTTTTTTTTTGGGTTCTGTGAAATTAGAAATACTCACAAAGGAAACCCACAAGACCAAAACGGTACACTAAAATACGGTTGAGAGCATTTCTAATTCACAGGACTCAAAACAAAGAGTGTATCTGCATTTGTCACTCAGGATTCCAAAAAGGATGTCTCGGCATAGAAGTGACCTCTTTTTGGTTGTCTAGGATACGCAAATGTTTTTTTAGAGTACGATTGATTATCGCTTACATCCGAGCCAACAAACAAAATAAAGGGCGGACAAAAACGCTATTGCTTCAGCTTTCATGAATACGATGATATTGGTCTTATTCTACGACAACAATTCGTTACGATGTGGTTGAACTGGAAGGGCTTCAACATACTGGTTCATTAATAACGATAAAACTGTTAAATACAATAAAGAAAAAAGACAAACCGTTCTACCTAGTGAAACATGCAAAGAGAAAATGCGATACTCCCTAGTGAATGTACTTGATTACTTGATGAAGAACTTGCCAAGTATCGTCACCTGACTTGCTTCAGCCAAGCACTTGGACAAGTCAGTCACCCTTTTCTTTTGCATTGACCACTGGTATATAAACACCACAATATCCACCGTTATACAATTATAAAATAAAGTCATATATTTCTACTGAGTTGAACAAACTTAGTAGCCGTGCATATCTTTGCCCTACAAAAGTAGAGCATGGTTGCAGAATACGTACAAAATACAAATGAAGATAAATGTAATAAGTATTTGACTGAAGCTTTTGAAGTAAATTTACTTGCATTGTATCAGCCAAGTACTTACATTTTACTGATCAAGTAAATTTACTTGCAAAAGTCTTCAAGTACTGTCCTCATTACTTAAACCAAGTACATTCACTAGGGTTGGTTTTAGAAGTGTTATCCTATTCTCTAAAAAAAAAGAGGTACTCTCCCCCTAAAAAGGGTTTAAACTTTTGTCACCATGTATATACCTTTTTAAGGATTCGCCAGCACCCTAAATCCGTGGCTGGGAAACAGTTGGTTCGACTGAGGGAACAGTTCCATGCAACTTTTTCTGTTCTATACTGTACGAAACCTGCTTTGTGGCATCACTAAGATAATCATTGTCTGCTGAAGGCAGGATGCCATCATCCAAGGTCTAAATGGAATGCAACGGGGAGACAAAAAAACCATTGTGTAATTGGCCAATGTTGAAACTAAAAATACGCCAGGAGTAAGTTTATTTATTTTAAACACTTGTGACAGGTAAAGAGTTTCACAGTTCGAATCAGTCCATCTGTTTATTTCGATTGTAAATCTTGGAAACAATCATATTCATAATTGCAGTCTTTGACTTTTGTATACGAGTATAATGTTGCATACTGACGACTAACATGCGATGACCCTAATGCTTGTATGGGGAGGATCTATAAACACGAAAAGAGAAAAGAAATAAAACAATGAAAGAAAGACTCCTGTATGACATGGTTTTATCACAGAAATATTGTCTCTGTTTTGGATGACATCTGTCCCAATGAATGTTCAAGTTCCTGGTTTAAATTTATCGTCTGGATCTAGACCAACAACAGAAGTTTTATGTTGGTTGAATATGGTTACAGAAGTAGAATTAAGAGATGATGAAGAATTTGAAGGTAAACAGATGAACCGCGCCCAAAACTGGGAGTTGATGTGCCAGAAGTTGGAAAGGTAATCACAGTCTATTTCATTTTTCAATACTATCTTGCATGACACCTTTGTTTTTAGATATATTTGTGGAATTTACATCCATTGATGAATGCCAAAAGGCTCAACAAACATTAACAGGCCGAAAATTTGCTAACTCATCCAGTCGCAATAGGTGAAGAAATTCGTTTTATGTAAATGATTTTACAAAAATGGTTTTCAATTATATTAAATATACTTAGCTTTATAGAAAACGTAAAAAGGTCAAAGAATGCCAGTATATTCAAATATGATAGTTTTATTCCATAGAAGTTGACTTCTGTTGGAGAAAATTGAGAATTACGAGGAGAATTACGACTTTTCGCCTCTTATTTAGAAAAAATGAATTTTCTCAGCAACGATACAAAATTTTAAAAAAGCGAACCGTACTTTTAAAGTGGACTTTCAGCGAATCTACTGAGATGCAAATGACGGCTTTAGCCCTTAACACAAAAGACTAGGTAGATTTACAAAATGACTTACCCTTATTTCTCATTGTTCCTTTCGGACGTCCATGGTGGCATTTACCTCCGAAATGCATCTAATAACTTCAGTGAACGTCATGGTTTTTTCACGATTTTTCCACATAAAAAACGTTTCAAAGGCGGTTTCGGTTTTCAGGTGGTTTTCGACTAGTATTAAAAAAAGTCAGTATTTACTCAAAAAGCTTCGGAACGACTTCAGAACTTCAGAATATGATTAATGTTGTCTGCTAAACGTTATTATAAGTCTAGAGAGATAAAAAAGTACATTTATATTAATAGGTTTTCCAGAAGATCTTTTTGAAAACCTTAAGGTTCCGAAAATTTTCTTTTGAGATCTCATATAAATAGGCTATAGAA
>CAJNOQ010004107.1:0-18342 GCA_905250885.1 Didymodactylos carnosus | reverse complement strand
AAAAGTTTCTAGACCTATGTATTGAGTTTTGGATGAGTTATATGAATTTCATTTTAGACACAGGTGAAAAGTGGACAGTTTGTAGTAGATCGAGATGCAAAGTCCCTATAAGTCATCCAAAACTCAATACATAGGTCTAGAAACTTTTTCATAAAGCTAACTCAACATGCTCTACATGACAGATGGATCAAAATCTCTTCATGTTGGGTTTTAGGATAGCTCTCAAAAGACCGGTTTTCCACAGATCCAAGCCAAAAGTTCATATGAACACAAATGAATATCATATTCGTCATCAGCGTCGGAAATTACTTATAGCCATGTATGTGTCGAGCAAAAAGTGATTGGACACTTGAGAAACTTCCCTCATTGGTTCTATATAAAATGAAAGTTTTGGTACAATACAGACGATGTTATGAGTTCTTGTTTTTCACATATAAAAACATTTTTCGCTCTAGGCATGCATAGATTTCCATTAAAAATCGAATAATAGAACTTCGATTAATCGAAATCGGTGCATGCCTAGTTACACGTTTAGCCATGAGTTCAAAAGGTAATGAAATATTTTACATTCATTCATATTAATTTATTATATCTTAGGTAATGAAATATTCTGCTCGCTGTGCAGAATATCTTTCAGTTTATTATGATCACGCCTTGCTCTATAAGTCAAATAGTGATTTTTCTTACTTTCTCGTGGAAGAATGAGTAAAAGTTTTTCTAAACGGTTCACCTTTTATTTGTAGATTATATTTCTTCCTGTGAGTAATAAATAAAGATATTTAAAAACTAAATGGCTGCTAAAATTCTCACAATTCTAAAATAATTTAAATTCTAATCAGATATTTGGCTTAAACTAGATTTATTAAAACAACAAATTGAGCTATGCTCATTACGTGTTGTGACAAATTGATCAAAAAAAAGAAATACAGTAAAATTGCTAAAAAAGAGACGAGAAAAACAGCTGTTAATATATTAGAGAAAGAACGACTGACTATTTTAGGACGAGGAAGAGTAAGTTCTAAGGACTTTATTATCATATTAGAATGATTTCAACGGATCTCTATCAGTTTCAACCTGAGCGTGTCTACTGCAGAACAATAAAAGCAGGTCAAGTACAACCACCTCACGGACGGAAACGTTTTGTCGGTTTTATGAATTCTAATACACTATTATGTAATGTGAATAAATCACGTTTATTCATAAAAGAAAAAACTGGATTCCTAAAGAGAATTTGGTTTAACTGGTATTGACCTTTAATATCGTCTTAAAGATATTTAACGTTGGAGATCTTTCCATAGTGAAAATAGGACAGGTAAGAAAGAAGTGAGAAACGGTTTCGTGGAGAAACCCACATGTACACACACATTCTTTAACTAGATGGTGCTTAGCGAGGTCAAAATTTAATTGACTGAAATTAACTCTGCAACGGATAAAATCAATGTCAGCCATGCGGTCCTCGGCTACCGGTAGTCGAAGCTTTAGTTCGTTCGGTAGTTTTAGTTTGTTTTTAAAACTATGAAATCGAGCCAGTGATCGAAGGTCATAAGGGAGTTCATTCTAAAGCTTAGTGGTTCTCTAAATAAATGACTCTTGTAAGTCTTTGATAAAACCGAGATGCACTGGTAATTTACCATTGATTTGACTACGTAAAGAATAGGTACAGGTATTAGCTGGTGTCAAAAGATCGTGCAAATCATATATTTTGTTCACAATTTTAAAGAAAAAACAACGACGATGAATGTCAAATAAACTAAACTGAGTTATTTTCCCGCTGACTATTGTACTCAAAAGTAGAATTCATCCTAGTTCAACAATTACCTTTTTTACCCAGCCAACTGTCTTACTACAATTAGAAACCAGTATGTTAATATGTAGAGTCCAGTCAAGATTTTTAGTAAGATATAAACCAAGATGAATATGTTGATTAACAAAATCTATGGACATATTATTGATCTGTAAAGGTGGCAAGACCGTGAGCATTATTGATCGATGAAAAATCATTCCAAAACATTTAAGGAAGTTCAGCGGCAGGTACCATCGTAAAGAAGATTTATAGACTTTATCAAGATCGTTATTCATATCAACAATCGCCTTATTAATATCGTTTGAGGTAGAGTAAATTGAAGCATCATCTGCGAACAAAAAACATAAGTTTTGAATTGTTTCAGGTAAATCGTTAATGTAAATTTAAAAAAGTAATGACCCTAAAATGGAACCCTGCGGGACGGAACACGAAATGAATTGCTCAGACGATGTAGTGCCGTCCACCATTGTAACAATTCTCCTTTAAATTAATAGTTTTGAAACCACTTAAGAAGAGAGTTGGATAAACCAGCTTTTTTTGGTTTTATAAGTAGACCATTATGGTTAACTTTGTCAAATGCCTTACTGAAGTCGAGAAAAGCCGCAACCACTGGAGAACCTTGATTAAAACTAGTCGAAATGTGGTGTACTATACGAATGAGTTGAGTCACTGTTCAGTGGTTTCGTAGGAATCCTGCTTGGTTAGCGTGGAAAAATGTATTATTACGGAGAAAGCCATAAACATGATTAAAACCAATACGTTCAAAGATCTTTGAAACGGAACTTAACAATGTAATTGGCCTATAGTTGTTTGGCAACTGAGAATCTCCAGATTTATACAAACAGTGGACAAAACCTATTTTCTAAGACTTAGGAAAAAAGCCAGTGTTAAGCGACTCATTGAAAAGGTAGCTAATATTGATGTAACAGAAGGTGGTGCCTCTAACAACATTCTGTTTGTGATACCAGGCGGACAAGATTTTGATGTGTCTAATTTTGATAATAATTCAAAGACTTCAGTGTCATAAATATGAAACTGCGACATAACAATCCGTTGAAATGCTAACATAGGGAACGTCGGATTATTCTGAGATGCTGTGCAAACTTTTGCAAAAAATTGATTAAGTAATTCGGCTCTACCGAGCGGCTCGCTAACTAATAAGTCTGTATCTTATCGAGTAAAGATGGTATACATGATGAACGTTGTTTACCAGTTGTATGTTTCATGAAACGCCACCATTTTTTAGATGACGAATTCAAATCAGCCGCCAACTTATTAAGGTAATGCTGTTTAGCAGATTTACAGGCTTCTTCGAACTGAACGGCCGCTTGACGGTGGATCGACGGATACATTGGTTGGGAATATTTTTTAAAAAGTTTGTCTTGCTGTTTTAACAACTGTTTTAACTCCTTACTAAACCAAGGTGCATCTTTAAAAGAAACTGTTACTAGCTTATTAGAAATTATTCTATCTGTTATCTCCATAAATTTCGAACTCCAAGTTATCACTGTTGCTCAAAAGTATATTAATGTTAGTAACGGCTGAGATATTACTCGTAAATATTACGTCCAAACAGGTATTCGATTCTGGACGAGTAGCATCTGATACCAACTGGTGTAGACCTTCAACACACGAAAACTGAATAGTTTATCCCTTTCATCCGTACTTGGTACAGATGGACACCAGTTGAAACAGTGTCCATTAAAATCGCCAATAATTATTCATAGAAGTTGTTTTTAGTTTTAGAAAACATTCTTCAAAGTTAGGATTACTAGGATCAATCAAATTTCTAAGTAGATCGTTGTCACGTAAGGCACTCTCTTTAGCTTAAAATGCCTTTGCTCTTGGAAGAATCAACTATGCAAGTGTTATTTATTCGGGCACAACTGAATTAAACTTGAAAAAACTTAACACCTTACAATATGAGGCTGGGCGTGCGATCCTAGGAGCGATGGGTGGTACTTCATACGAAAAAGTTTGCGCTGAACTAGAGTGGGATCCACTTTACCTGAAAAAAGATGAGAATTCAAATACAGTAAGATATGATATGTGCGATGTTTATCGATTATGCCTTTTTTACAAAGTGATAAAAGGACAAGTACCCCTTAGAGATTTACGACCGCAACAGACACCTGTAAGTTATCCATTGCGCGGCCAGGCACGGGGACTGCTACCGTCTCATCATGATGATCTGCTTGTACTTAGGAATAGTTTTATACCATCTACCATTCAACTATAGAACAGCTTACCAATCGATGTAAAAAATTTGAAAAACTCAGCAACATTTAAATTTAAAAAGAAACAACCTTTTTTACAGATATTGAATCTTCCGCCTGTGACCGACAAAATTTTGGAAATAGATTTTTCACGTTTTCGATTGAGTTTCACACAGTTGAATGAGGACTTGGCTAAAAGGCGTTTAGTGACTGCCCCCGAGTGTGAGTGCGGATATAAAAGCGAATCATCATCTTACTTTTTCTTTTTTTGCGCAAAGTATATAGCACAACGTTCAGAACTAAGACGTTTCAATTTATACTACAAATAACCGACATAACAAGATCATTTACTTTTTAAAAACGGCGACATGCTCTCTCTCGAAAAAGATAAAATTAAAATCCTATATCTTTCTGTTTTAAAATTTTTAAAGGATGCAGAACGTTTTCGTCGGATCCAACGATGTGCGACCCTTCTTTTCTCACCAAAGTAGAACTGTACTCCTAGCAGATTCCTGAAACAAAGAAAAACGTTACCTTTGATATGATCAATTCTTTTTAACTTTATATCACTTTGCTTGTTTCTTTCTTTTTGTTTTTACTTGTTGTTCTTTTTCCTGTTGTTATTATTCTCACATTTGCTCAACTTCAACCAACATGTAATGAGCTAGCTCGATTTGTTGGAAAATAAAAACGTTTAGATTAAAGTTAGGATTATTGAACGAAGGTAATCATTTTGCTACAGTACCTTTCCGTATAAATACTAATATGCCTCCAGCGTGCTTGTTGATTCTATCTTTACGTAAAAACAAATCATAGTCTTTTATGTATAACTGTCCTATGTCATGAGAGAGAGAGTTAGCCAAGTTTCAACTATAGCGAGCAGAATTGGTTGTAATCTAGCTGCCTGTAATCGAAGCAGTTAGATTGTACTCATTACCTTATTCACATCAGGTAAGATACTGCGTGCATTCAAAAACAAAACGTTTTCGCCATGATGTGCAGTAGCTAGTACTTGTGTTAACTTTTTTTCTCTTAACCATATTCGCAATGAAACAAGAGACAGAACACTACAGTAGACACAACACAAGGCATTGACAGATAGAGATTAACTGGACTGAAAAAAGCAGTAGGTGAGAATTGATGGCGGAAAGGACGAAATTGGTGAAACTTAAATGCACACATGTACGTGTTCTTTCTCTATATGAAAATCATGCAATAAATAAAATCTTTGCTTCAACAACTAAAATATGGAGTTGTCATGCACAACAGAAAAGCAACGTGAACTACATGTAGAAATCCATCGGAAAAAGTTTGGATTACTTATGGAAGATGTGAAAAAGGTGTTCCATATCATACAATCACATTCAAAAGCTCGAATTGAAGTACAAACATTACAGAAAGCTGACGTGTCCGCACGTGTAGACGATTTAATGAAGCAACATCAGCGTCACCAAAAGGAACATTCTTCACTATCTTATTCATGACTTTACTGAACTTGACACTATTCATGCAGTCCGTGAGCAAACATTTTCTTTTTGGCTTCACAACATTTCATTTAGAAAAAAAATGATTGAAGCGGAATTTCTTAATTGAATACGGTATACACCAACAAATCGAATGATTTATTTCGACCTGAAAATTTCTCCACAGATAGGTCTGCTTGTAACTAGAATACTCTGAAATTTTCAGCTCGAAAAAACGTTTTCTTCACAAGATATTGAATTTCGAAAACACACTTATATCCAATGAAAGATAGGGACCAAATGTGATCATTTTCCTCGACTGATAGTAAAAGCGATACTTCATTCAAATATCAAAGGAGGATGTACGACTACAAGAATACTAACTGGGACTCATTCCGATGTGCGCTATCCTTCTGTGGTTGGTCATTACATATAAATCAATTTTCTGCCAAACTTTCTACCAAATGTGATCACTTTATGTTACTTTTCTCGGGCTCCCCATCTTTCATTGGATATAAGTGTTTTTTGGAAATTCAATATCTCGTGAAGGAAATATTTTTTCGAGCTGAAAATTTCAGGATATTCTAGTTACAAGCAGACCTATCTGTGAGAAAAATTTCAGGTCGAAATACTATCATTCGATTTGTTGGCGTATACTATACTATGGGCTAAAATTCCAGTAAAATGGCTGTAGCTTCCGAAGAAAAAAGCCGTCCGTCGAAATCCTTTTTGGCTTTTTACCTATTCGAGGTCTCCTATCGAAGGGTGTGTGAACGAACGAAAGCGAAGCGAAGCAGCGGGGATGTTCCCTCGTGAGCATGATTAGAAATAAATTTTTTAGTGCATCTTTCACGTTAAGTCTTCTTTCAATTATTATCGAAAAGCAAGTTAACGAATGCAAAGGACCTTTATTCATACTCTTCCACGGTTGGAAGTAACTTTAACATACAAAAGAATATGTTTTATGAAGAATAAAAGAAAATAAAAAGTACTATTAACTTACCAATGTGTTGAAAAGTTCGCGATTTCTTATTTTTGTCTAACAATTGATTTCTTCGTATCTACACACAAACTCTATTCGTGAGTAAGTCATAAACGAACTCATGAACTCTTATAGAAACAGAAAAAGAGTCACAATGTTGCTTGCTCGTTTATGTAAATTTTTCCAACATGGAAGAAAGAACACTTTTTATTGATATTTACTTTATGACACAATGAAAGAAAATGATTGGAAAAATCCTACATTCATGCTGCATGTGTTCTTCAAATGAATTTGAAAAAATAATAATATCATCGAAATAAGTTGACATAATCTCAATGTCAAAATAAATAGATAGCCAATAAGGTTGTTCATCACACATTGAAATGTAGGTGATGTGAAAAACAACACTGTAAAATTTAGTTATTTTTGGTGTTGCTCACATACTTGCATGAGAGCAAAACAAAAGGATAAATGAAAGCAGAGCGATCAAATCTTATTAAGGTCTTAAACGCTAAGACCTTAGATTATCTTATTAGGATCTTAAAGAGTAAGATCTTACGAGCGAACCTTCTCAGGTGTCATCCTCCTTTTCCAGTGAAACCTACCTCAATCCATGGATTATATAGCTGTAGTAAAAAGCCCGAGGATTTTCGCGCAAGGTCCTTCCTTCAAAAATTAGAGGTATTTTTCTAAGTTTTCCTAGCGAAAATCGACTAAAATAGAAAACCTTATAACTCAGTCATATAAGATCGTACGCGCTTGAAACTTTTACACAAAGCAGGTCTATACGAATGCTAACTATGCTGAAAGTTTTAGTTCTCAAAGACGTCGTCTAATACTACTAAATAATAAATAAAATACTACTATCCAACCCAAAATATAAGACCTATAGTTATTTTCCGAGTAACTCAAAGTTGATAAAAGCTAGACACCTGCGGTTTTCGGCAGTCGAAAGAGGATAGTTTAATCTATATTTTCGTAAGCAAAAACGTTTTTTGAACAAATTTCTGGAATTGGTTTTTCAGAGGATCTCGGGAAAACCAGTTTCTATATTGTTACACCTCAGTTCCTCGTTCTGGAACCTTCTGAAATCATGAAAACCTAGGTTATCAGACACGCTCGTGGCGATGTTAATTTTTGGAAGAAAGTTCAAGAACGGAGTGAAAATCTGTAGTAGGTGAAATAACCCATTTTGGGCTATTTTCAGGAAAAAATGAAAAATTCATAACTCAGCCAAAATCCTATTCTTTTGAAAAGCAAATACACGGTTTTCACGGTTAACTAAAAATGATTCTCGATCAAATCACACTAGAATCACGCTTGTATAATTAGTTTTGAGTAAACAGTTAAGTTTTACAAATACACACAAGTATTTTCTACAATCTGAGAAGGTTTAATAGTACCTCTTGTCGGGATGCGCTCCCCTTAACACGATTTATTTTAGTTCAGTTATCTTAACTGTCTGTGATTTAAAAGAGCAGAAATCTTTCTACAATCTAAAGTCAGTTTCATGGCGTAACATCAAGTTTTGATCGACAGAAGAATTCAATGCAACTACACTTTTGATTCACCTGTTCTCTCTTTCAACAAGTGAAAAACACAAAGTGAGTCCTTCTATTTACTGTTGATAAGGGAAGGCACACTACTTTATGTTAAATGTTGATGATAGTTGATAGATATTTCGTTCGTTTCTCTTTAGACATTTTTTTCTTTTCAATTTAATGTTGACATAATTTTTCTCGTTTATTACTGTACACTTTTACAAGATTCACATTCTCTAAGATTTGAATATGGCAGAAGATGTCAATAATTCAGAGACAATAATACGAACATGTGAATATTCTTCAGAATATTGTCCTAGTTGTTATCCAGTATTTTCATGTAAATATATTTTTAAATTATTATTAAAATTCATAGTATACATATTTGGTTATTCATTGTATTCAAGATTATTAACATTATTATTAATATTACAAGCAGCTGTTCTATGGATTGGTTATTCATTAAATTTTGTTTTACAATTATTATTTATGCCATTTTTACATTTTAATAATAAATCATTACCATTAGTTAATTTCATATTTTTTCTATCATGTTATTTTTTATTACCTGGTATTATATCATTTTCATCCCATTATTTTTGGTTTATTATACAATTTGGTTTTCATTGTTATACAAATGATGGAATTAAATTAGAACAAATTTATGATGATACAGTACATATTTGTCATTGTTGTTCTAAACGTGGACAACAAATAAAATTGATAGAGAAAAAAGATGATGACAATAATGATGATACTTTATTATGTTTTCCACAGAAAAAGTTTACAGATATATCTATGAAAGAAATTTATCGAATTATTATCACATTATGTACAACTAGTTATATTATATTTTCTGGTTCTGAAGATTTATTAACTCGTATAATAATATCATTAGGTCTTATTCCACTAGGATTAATGTGGATTTTACATATAATGCATTTATTTGGTATTTGTTTTTTTGTTAAAAAATGTTTTTATGCTAAAATAAATGATATGGATCATTTTAAAAGTCAAATTGATGATAGTGAAATGAATTCAGATATACAATATATTCAAATTTTTGGATTATTTTCAATAGTAATGATAATAACTAGTAGTAATATAATGGGATTATATGTGCCGTATCATATAATAGTTGTACTACTATTGTTCTCTATTTATATTTTACTATATAATCAAACACCAATAAAAATTATTCATATTGATAATGATAAAATATGTTGTTGTTGTTATAATAAAAAATTAATGATAGAAAAAAATTTATTTTATACACGTAACTTGTTAGTAAAATTAATTGAAAGAATTATTCAATCATCATTAACAATGAAGAAAAATAAACAATTGCATACATATAAATTATTTATATTAATTATTCTTTATACGATGGTCATATCATTTCATATAATGTTTACACATTTTTTCAGTGAAAATAGATTATTTATGACGGATATTATAAAAATGATTCTTATTTTACTTTGGTTACCACCTATTTTTAATCAAAAAACAAATCAATGGATTATAAATAAACAAATGTTTCTTGTGCAAATTTTATTAATTTTAATGTGTTTAACATCAATTTTGGGTATTCTTGTGTTATGCTATTTTTCAAAAAGCAACATAGCGTTAATTTGTCTATGTTTTCCCTTCGTTTATGCAAGTATATTATTATTCTATTATATACTACATTGGAGAAAATATTCATCACCAACAGTTGCCCTGATAAAGTGGAAAAAGAGTCATGATTCAATAAGCATTTGTAACTATTTGATAATTATGTTAACTTGTAAAGAGGAGAAGAGTTGTAGAGAATGATGAAAGTAACTAAAAAAAGGATCTGTTGTAGAAGCTCGATCATCAATGATATACGTTGGCGTGTTAGAGGCAAACATTATTGTGGTTTTTACAATTTTGTCTGATGAAGACGTCGTTGAAGTCGATAGTGCTAAAAATAATTAAATAACAATTAATTCGAATGGCGTATCAATCAACTGTAGCGTATGTACAGAGATATTGGAATCGCATTCAAAGGGCTGTTGTAGAAGGTTCCATCTCTGTTAACGCTACCACGCAACGGGTATTTTTATTTTAAGCGTAAAATTTTACTAAAACGCAGGACTAATTACTCTACAACTCTAGATGTAGCTGATATCGAAGTTTCAAAACTTCCTCTTACTCTTGTATAGTCAGTGTGTCAGAACGATAGTGAAAGTTAGTGGTATCAGAGAGGAATTTGGAAGAGTTGACAAAGTGAGAGGAAGATCAAAGATTAGAATGATGTGTGTATCATCATTTGTGCATAGCTCCTTTACATGCAAGCATTTTCAGTTATGTTTATCATACTTTCTTTAATTGGATTTTTTGGGTTTAGTTTTGGTAGTTTGGTTCATGAAGAAACGATACATAATAAAGATAATCAGTCGTTATATCATCAACAATTATCTGGTAGTTATAATACGTTTGACAATAACAAACAACAACAATATCGAATGCAAGCATGTTATTGGAACTTTAATAAATTTAATATACAAGATATGACTCTATTGGCTGCATTAGCTTATATGCCAACAGAACAACTGAAGTTAGATATAAAACATTTTTATCCAAATAATGAATTCATCTTTGATGAACAATTTCAAAATTATAAAGAACATGGCCATGGCGAAATAACTTATTACACTTTAGATACATCAGAAGCAGTTATTGTAGTTATACGTGGTACAACATTACTCTATGAATGGTTAATTGATTTCGATATATGGACAGAATCATCAATAAGTCAAATGATTTCAATTTTGTTTCCATGGTCAAGATTATATCCTCGTGGTGTTCATAAAATAATTGTGAAGCAGATGTCATTATTAGAAAATTTCATTAATGATAATAGTAATGAATTAGAACAATCATCTAAACGTTTTTATGTTAAACAAATGATTAAAATCTTAAAACAGATAAATGATAAATATAAAAATAAGCCACTTATATTAGTTGGACATTCACTTGGTGGTGGTCTGGCTAAACTAGCTGGTATTGCATTGGATAATACAGCGGTTATTATATCGATTAGTGGGCCGGGTGTATTGTATTCACGTGCTAAATACGACGAAACGAAAAATATTCTCATGGATACAATCAATCACCGTATATTTAACATAATTCATGATCGTGATGTTGTTCCATGGGCAGATAAACAGGCTGGACTTATTCAACAAATAACATGTCCAAAAGCATATAGCAGATTACAATGTCATTCCATAAATCCAATATTCTGTAATTTACTGAAAAATTGTGGAAATCCAAGAGGATTTAAAATAAATAAAGAAATATGCCAGCCATAACAATAAAGGGCGTACAGCTTATTTATATATCCTTTCGTGAGCTGAATTAGTACAGTAGGAGAAGCTAACGAGCCGTACAATTTCCGTAAAAATGTGCAAAATAGATATAGCAGTAGAATTTTGATTAATGTATTAGTACCCTTTGATCTCTCATCTTGTTGCAGAATCATAACTATGATTCTGAAAGAACAAGCATGCTTCATCACATTCTTCTAATGTTTTCGCGTTTTTTGAGAGCTAAAATATAAAGAATCCAACAAAGTGTTCAAAAGGACAGTAGAAAACCTTTGAGAATCCACAGAAGTATTCGAAGCTGACTTGAAAAGCACTCGAGTATGTAGGTGTTCAGCATATGCAATAACCATTTCAGCCCGAACGATTGTACTTCTGAAATGAACTGGAAACCTTTTTCTAAATTATTTTTCAATGCTAATTCAGAAAAGTATAGTTCGAACCGTCCATCTTGCAATACAACCGCAAAAAGTCAATTTCATACGGTCCTTTGTATTTTAGAACTTGTCTCAGTAATTTGAGTTTTTCTTCCTGAAGAAATTATTTTGGGAAGCTCGGAAGGTGTTATTCGGAATCAACTCGTTAAGCCGAATCCGAATATATATATAATAAAGTCAAAAATAAATTCCACTGTAAGTTTGCACTAACTGCATCTTACATTTTTTTACAAAGATATACTTTGTTTTTGACCGTAAATAAAGTATAATACTAGAGAAATAAAGTAAATAGAATTAAATAATTCGAAAAAAGATATGAGTATCTAAGTTGTTTGTTTAAACATTCATGGACCGATGAAATACAAGTGGCTCCAGTCGAATCAATGGTTATGTCTAATGGAGTCAGAACAACTATACTAAGTGGAGTCATCTTCTAATTCACACACTTATATATACAAAATTAAGCCAGATTTTTTTGGAACTGCCATATGTGTGATCTTTTTTTAAAAAATACTGGAAAAAAATCGTACACATTTAACATAGGAAATTTTTTAGTTTTCTATTATGTAATAGAATTGAATTTATTATTATGTAATTAGAGTAGAATTTTTGAATAATAAATAGTCGTCAACGGACCGACAAGGATACTCTTGGTGGCATAGTGGCTATTTGTGATAACATTATAAACACAGACTTGAAATTGATCGTCTTTTCACCAACTGACTCTTACTTTATATTGCTTCTTTCTTTGTATACGAAAGAAAGGTGTGATTGATATCTCTACTAAAACCTATATGAGACAGATGACATGCGTTATATACTCGTTAACAAATGTTATAGAAAAAGAAGAACAACAGATAAAAAAATATCAAATATAAATAACAAGTGAACTGACTCATTCTATTACTATCGTGCAACAAATCGATGTAATGAATACTTCACCATTTGCACTTATAATCTTGTTTATTAATATAGGCTATTGTCAATCATCCACTTACGTTAATTGTATCAATTATCAGGATGCTGCATATCGAGAAACAATGGGTGAATATATAACTTATCGCCCAGGCTCATTTTATATTCAAGATTCTGATCAATCTGGTTATGTTAACTTTATCAAACTCTCTCCACCGGTCAATTCAAATGTTATGTTTGATTCAACTTATGTGCCGGTCGCTGGTCGATGGAATAAGGAGTATTTTTGGGATGGTCTGGGTTTATTCGATCCGAAAAGTTTAATATTTTATTTAAAAAATGTTGCCAGTTCTGGTTCAGCTGATATTAGCATCAAATATATCCCTGTTGATGACCAATCAAATAAAGACTTATTACCAGTTGTTGGAGATTGGACAGGACAAGGTTTTGATTCAATTGGAGTTTATGATCGCTCAAAAAAATCCTTTTATTTAAGAAATACAAATACAAACGGATCAGCTGATATTATTTTATCAATTAATGATACATTCAATGTTGCCACATCTAATCCAGTTGTTGGTGATTGGCAGAATGATGGAATCATCCGTGTTGGCGTATATGATGAGCAAACATCAATATTTAGTATTCGACTAACAAACGACCCATCAAATAATACAATAGAACGTTTTCAGTTTGGTCCCACCTTTAGTCAACGAATTGGAATAGCTGGCCAATGGACAGTTAATAAAACTGGTGTCGGAATAATTTTGGGTGGGGATTGGATATTAAAGTATTCTTTAGCGAGTGGTGCTGGTGATGCAGAATATGGAATGATTCCACGAGCTGTCGAACGGTTAGAATTACCGGTTGTGGGTCGATTCCAACCGTCACGTTGTCGTACGATAACTAATAATTCAACCGCAAATCCGACACCTCTATGGGCTCAAAATGCGATTGTCTATGAAATGCGTATAGAGACGTTTACTGATGTTATTATGTTTGGCAAAAATGCATCAAGTTTTCAAGCAGCTACTACTCTTTTATCACAATTAGCTGATTTAGGTATAACACTACTATCACTGAATCCAATTTTAAATGATGGCTGCACTAGTGTTACCATAGACCCTCGTATTCTTAATGCCTATAGTAACAAGTACCCAAATATATTAAATCCTTGTTTATCGACTAACAGAAGTGACCCAACACAAGTAGATCAAGAATTTACTCAGTTTGTCTCAACCGCACATCAGTTTGGAATGCATGTTATTGTTGATAACGTCGTACATGGCATTGATCCTTCAAGTACATATATAACTACACTGCCGGCAGACTTTTTTATGCATTATGAAAATGGTAGTTTCATTATAACACAATGGGGTACTGTTGCATTAGATTGGAGTTCTCAAGCATTACGGTCATGGTGGATTTCAAGTATCGGTTTAAAATGGGTTCACACTTATGATATTGACGGTTTTCGGATTGATTTAGAACCAGCATATGTTGGCTCAGTTTTGTGGAAAGAGCTAAGAGATAGTGTAGAAAATATGACAGGAAAACAAATACTATTAATAACAGAATTGATCAATAGTCAAGGTACGCAGGCATATACATTTGATTTTACACAAAATAAATATCTATTATTCAGTAATACAACAAACTATCCAGATTTTATGAATGGTCTAAATTTAGTCGATGAATGCTCTCGAAATTATGAAACCTATGTGTCTGTCGGTATTTCAAATCATGATTCCTCACGTTATGCTGCATTTGGACGTCTATCTTATTTTGGTTATGCATTTATATTGTCACCGATGGTGCCGAGATTTTTTCAAGGTGAAGAATTTAATGCAACATATGACTGGTTTATCGGTCCCAATGTTTTATATTTTAACCAATCAGATTGGCAGCAAAACTCGTACTCATCTAATATCTATCTCAGAAATCAAGTAAAACGATTGATTTCTATTCGAAAACAATATAGAACAATTTTAGCACCCTTAGATCGTCCCTTAAATCGTGTCAATATTCTAAGAATTACACAATATTCAAACGATACCATTGATTTAGAGCCATACTCCATGTGGAATGAAGCAACAAACCCGGGTGCATCAATTACTGTTCTAGCATCAAGAAATTCAAGTGGTTTAGCTTCTTTAACAATACCATTACAATCCATGAGTTATAACATGACATTATGGTTGCATTATCACATTGTTGATTTATTAAACCAATCTTTGCTTTATATTGTTGATAACCCAAACCGAAACCAAACTCAGATTAACCTACACTTAAATTTAGATCATGGAAGCGTTGTTCCAATATTAATTCAAGGTTGTAATACAGATTGTTGACTAAAGAATTTGATATAAGCTTTATTCTGTCAGAATACAAGCGGAATATATTCCATTATAGTATTCTAAACTAAAACTATCGGAAAACACAAAATCAATTTTGTATAAATACAGATTCGAACACATGAACTTAGCTTTGCAGTAAATTGCAAAACTAAATCCACTGTTCTGTATCTATATTCTGTACAACGATTGACGTGGTGCAATCGACTCGATGTTATCAGTAGTAATTTTCTTATTTGGCATGTTTTTTGTGTGAACTAAACAATTTTTTGCATGATAGTGTATGTACATTTATGTTTTTCCTTTCCGTACTTTTGCACAGACTTGATAGTTTTTGTTAATAAATGCACACAAAATATTGGTAGTTTTCATATTGTAACTATCAGTCATGCTTCAAAAGTATATCATTATACCTAAACTCTAAAAAATCATAAGCTTATCTCGTTCTTCAGCTATTCGTCTGTTATTTTAATTAATAATATAAAAACAAAACACATTTATCCTTTTGCCCGTCATGCATAAGCTAAGAACATAGCGAATACTTTTCGTTCTCAATTCTATCCGTCAACTTCATGCTACATACAAAATTTTCGAAAGATCACTCACTTAAAAATTTAAGTGTTATTACAAGACTAGGAATAAAAATGTTTGAAGAATAATATACCAGTGACAATATACAAAAACTTATTGAAGGGGCCGAAGAAAGTACCATATTCTTATTAACAACAGTTCGCGATCAGAAACAGATTTATAACTCAAAACAACGACTAACAAGGAACCTTTTCAGGTGTCCACCTTCGGTTTTAATGATTTATATGTCGATTAGTAGAGGATAGTGAGCTAGTAATAACTGTAAAAGGATTTGGGCTCTTGTCGGTTCTTTTCAGAAGTTATGGAATATTTTCTCTTTTTTCCTAGTAAAACAGGAAAAAATGAAAATTTGTATAACTCTCTCAGAAAAAGGAATTAAGAGTTCAAATTTTTTTCTATGGCTTTTCTATATATCTCTGTATTCATAGAAAGTTTCAGCTTCTTTCGTGCCGGTGTGATAAAACCTTTGAGTTTTCCAAGGGTTTGCTGTTGGATAAGTTCACGATGAAAGAGTCATAAAATCGTCAATTCTCTACAAAAACTGCTGAAAATTTCAGAAGTGGAACAGTTTTTATGCTTTATTTCTATTTTGAAAACAAAGCAAGTGCCTTCAAGCTGATCGTGGATTACAGGATCTTCAGAACTCTCCTTGAAAACCGACGTTTTAAAACATAGGTATTTATCTGTATTTATATCTCCAAATGACACAAGTCTTTTTGGTGCTTTTTTGTGATATCCTATCTTTGTGTAAAATAAATCTATTTATCTAAGAATTGACGATTTTATGATTATCCAACAGCAAACCCTTGGAAAACTCAAAGGTTTTATTACTTCGGCACGAAAGAAGCTGAAACTTTCTATGAATACAGAGATATATAGAAAAGCCATAGAAAAAAATTTGAACTCTTAATTTCTTTTTCTCAGAGAGTTATACAAATTTTCATTTTTTCCTGTTTTACTAGGAAAAAAGAGAAAATATTCCATAACTTCTGAAAGAACCGACAAGAGCCCAAATCCTTTTACAGTTATTACTAGCTCACTATCCTCTACTAATCGACATATAAATCATTAAAACCGAAGGTGGACATCTGAAAAGGTTCCCTCGTAAATCGACTAGGAATGATATTTTCAAGAATCGACCGAAGGAGTGGTTAGCAGCAAATTCGGGTTAAGCAATGTGATATTGAAAAGAGAACATTCAATACACGTTATGGTCAATTTGCACTTATAATTTTGCCATTCGGACTCTGTAATACTCCATCAATCTTTATAAAATTTATGAACACTACTCTTTATGAACATCTTGATCAGTTTATTATTACATTTGTCGACGATATTCTTGTATTTAGTAAGTCGCACGATGATCACGTCAAACATTTAAAGATAACATTAGATCTATACATGAACATCAGCTGTATGCAAATGCCACGATAAACGCGAATTTGGTTGTAAATTCTCTTACATTTAGACATAAGTAAAGCTACAGCTCCTGGCATTTCTAACAGAATGCTAATGGAAGCAGCTGCTGTTATTGCTCCTGTTACTCACCTCTTTAATGAGATACTCAACAATAAGGAGTTTCCCAGTATTTGGAAAAGTGGACCTGTTTTGCCCTTGTTTAAAGCTGATGATCCTCAGATTTGCTCTAATTATAGGCCTATAACTCTTTTGAGGGCACTGTCAAAAGTTTTTGAGAGAGTTGTTTATAAAGATTTAGATGTAAATGTAAAGATGTAAATTCTTTCTTAGAAGCAATAATTTGATTTTGCAGAAGTCAGGAGGAATTTCTTCTAAATGATTCTCCTGTAAATCAACTTGTTGCTATAGTTGATCTTATTGCAATCAGTCTTAATCAGGGCAAATCAGTGTTAGCGGCTGTTTTAGATTTTTCTAAAGCATTTGACAAAGTGTCCCCTTGCCGAGCTTCTCCTGAAACTAAAATGTAAAGGTATTCCGAATGATCCTATCGATTGGTTTGGAAGCTACCTAACGAACAGACACATAGTTACTATGGTTGATGGTACTACTTCGGATTCCCTGCCTGTTTCTTGTGGTGTTCCACAGGGATCAGTCCTCTTTCCAATATTTATCGATGATCTTCCCCCGGGGATTAAGTTCTATCTGTAAATTGTTTTCTGATGGCGTATTACTGTATGTTGAAGCGGATGACTGAGGGAGAGCTGTCTCTACTATGAACGAAGATTTGGAGAGAATCAATCTTTGATCTAAGCAGTGGTCTCTACCACTACATATTAATAAGTGTGTCGCCATGTTATTTTCCCATGATAAAACCCTAACTCCTGCTTCTTCCTTGTTTATTGATGGTATAACACTAGAATATGTTGGGAAACACGTTCACTTCGGTTTGACGTTGGAATCAGCGTTAGACTGGTTGCCTCATATCAATAATATTCGCACTATGATTGATTTGATTTGATTTGATTTGATTTGACAACAAAAAGATAGCTAAGAAAACAATAATAGAATGTTGCAGGGATAACAGAAAAGCGCGAGGAGCCCTTATGATTACTGTTACCCAAAAAAAAAAGGAAAAAAAAAGACAAAGAAGTAGATGTAAATTTATATTTCCAAGAAATCCTTTAGCTTTTGCTTAAATGACCTAATTGATGCTGCAGTCACAACTTCATCAGGTAACCCATTCCACTCTATTGCCGTGCGATGAAAGAAG
>CAJNOQ010004106.1:0-18342 GCA_905250885.1 Didymodactylos carnosus | reverse complement strand
TTACAATCAATAAAAACTGTGCGATCGCCTAACAAAATAATTCATCGGTATACATTGAAAACTGGAGTTTGGACCTTCTGATAAAAACGTGTTTTTGTCTTGTGTTCTCTCATTTTAGATAGAAAAATAAGAGGTGAATAACATTAGTCGTGCGCCGTAAGTATTATGGCAGCTGCAGAAAGGTCAGTTCACTGAGAAGTAAAATAAACTATCTATCTCATGCGTACAACTATATTTTGATGCAAAGACAGTCAAGAATAGTGACCTCATTTCTCTGTTCTATTATTGTATATGAAGAAATAATTGAAGATAAGTAGAAAGAGAAAAAAAGTATTCCTTCTTTTTTTCCGCAACGAAACGAATGAAGATTGATTCATTCATTCATCCATCCCGTGTTCTGTAAAAACAGAACAAAAAAAACATGCATTTAGTATCCTCGATGTATATATTATCGTCGTTGTACTATGAAGTAGTAGTTGTCTGACCGAATACAAAAATATGCTTACCAGCGAAAGAACAGTAACCGATTGCACAAAGTATGTAAGATTATGATTGTAAATATGACAGTGAGAAAAATTCTACAGCAAAACTCATTTTCTTCAAAAATTACTTTTCCAACAGTTATGGAGCAAAATCTGGATCGCATTAATATTTAACTGTGGTATGCGTTGCTTTTTAGAAGATGCTAAGAGCGAAGATTAGAGAGAGTTACTCTTCTCGATTTTACTTTTCGCTCCTTAAATATAATCGAAGTTTTTAGTTTAACACTATTGTAACTTAGAAGGATAATGGAGAAATGTTATATCTCTTTCTCAACTCTTGGTTTCGGAAAATGCTGGCATACATGAACATCGTAATTCTTCATACCACTTATAAGAGTTATGCTAAGATAAGGCCATTGATAGAGAGTTGTTTCTTTGCTTGCACTAACAAGGAAACATCCCGAAGTGATAAATCGCTTTTCGACTCCGATTATTTTCATCATGTGGAGAATAGTGAGCAGTGAAAACCCCCAAGTCGGTTTGTTCCCATACTCCTTTTTGACCGAGATATGAATTAATTAATAAAAATGTCATTAATAATAATTAATCAATAACTCACGACCTTGGAAGTCTGGAACTTTCACCATTGGTGGAGATAGATGTTGCCTACTCACTCTGAGAATCTTAGGCTTATAAACCAAACATTTCACAAGATATGACTTTTTGTGGTTTAGGCGGTTTTTAGTGAAAATTCATCATGAAAAACCCAAAAATTATTCAGGTCTTTGAAATGCCTCTATTGGTTCAGTAAAGACTTATTTCATCTAGATATAGGACCCTAAGAGCTGCTGAGCATCTTCAACAAGACGAGAAGAGCTTTTGAGGCTTTTCATGATGAATTTTCACTAAAAACGGCCTAAACCATAAAAAAGTCATATCTTGTGAAATGTTTGGTTTATAAGCGGTATGAAGAATTACGATATTCATGTATGCCAGCATTTTCCAAAAGGAAGAGTTGAGAAGGAGATATAACATTTCTCCATTATCCTTCTAAGTTACAATAGTGTTAAACTAAAACCTTCGATTAAATTTTGAGAAACGAAAAGTAAACTAGAGAAGAGTAACTCTCCCTACTCTTCGCTTTTAGCATCTTTTAAAAAACAACATCATATCTCGGTCAAAAGGTCGCATGGGTACAAATCGACTTGGGGGTTTTTACTGCTCACTATTCCCCACATGATGAAAATAGTCGGAGTCGAAAAGCGATTTATCACTTGGAGATGTTTTCTCGTAAGATTTGCTGCGCTTTGGACTTGTTCTTCAAAAAGAACGAAAAGCTTTATAAAATTTTGTCTCATAATTAATTTTGTGAAAGAATGCGAACACGTCGCCTATATGGTTATTTACTGTTGTTTCACTTGAAGCTCCTACCAGTGCTACTTATTAGGCTCCTGTTCTGTTTTTTTTATTTAGTTTGTTGAGCCATGCAAAAGCGAAGATCCTTTCGAATATGAAGACGGTCATTTTCCTATTATTCTTCGCTCACGTTCGACGAGATAAATATGTAAAAGTGATTTCGTTGTCGAAATTCGTCTGAAATGGATTATCCAACTCATTCTCGTTTCTTCTTAGTGTTATTCTTATTACTAGTATCTATCATATTCATTTTTATCTCGCTCAATGAAACATATCGTTTCACGACGCATTTGTCCTTTGGCCGGCATCAGAATAAGTCTCAACCTAAAACAATATTTTATTCTTATTCGCATTGGCAAAACTCGTCAATCTTTCCACGTCTACTAACGCAGTTCGAACATCAAACACTAATGACATTAATCGGTATATTCATGCAAATATGTGAAGAAAATCGTATAACATTTTTCATGTCAGATGGAACACTACTTGGTAGTTGGAGACACCATGATATTATTCCTTATGATGATGATGCAGATTTTTTGGTACCATTGGCCGAGAAAACTAGATTAGTAACCTTCGTGAACAACACATCATCTGAAATGAATAACATAACGATAATCGATAGTAAACGCACACCATACAAGGTTTTCTTTCAACAGAGTCCACAAGTCGCTAATAAACAATGGAATTTTCCCTATATTGATATCTGGTTTTATCATGAAAATGGCACACATATTACATATGATGGACTTTCAAAAAGGAGTAGGTTTCATACAGGACTTTTGTTGATTTGCTACTGGATGACTGTGGATCTCTGTGAGATATAATTTAAAGATTTAGTCATTTTGAGCTAGTCTAAGAATGGGATCCGAGAAAGCGTTTCAGAAAAATCAATATTACTCGACTTCTTGTGCGTTCGATTCTGCATAAATCCAAGTGAAAGCGCACCAGCATGGAGCAGCTGCACCAAGTATTTTCTCCGATGCTTTGGTCCGAAATTGATGCATTATAATTGTCCCCGCCTGTGGAAGCAGTCAGGCTATTAAAAGACACTTTTCAGAAACAGATACCCTTAGGGATTTAGCTGGTAAAACTCGGTTTTATCAGAGAATGAGTTGCTGAAGTCGCCTGCATAGTCGAAGATCTCACTTACTTTCAAGGTCTTCTTATGCAGCTAGAATGTGCGAATCTTCTGACGTTGCACATATTGTCCGTGTATAATTATAATTAACGTTTGTCAGAACAAGAATTGTACTGATGAGGTACAAAAGCTGTTCACTAGGCTTTGCTCTTTAACTTGTCGACTCATGATCCACAAGCCGTTATTAATATCTGAACACTAGGTGCCATTGGCATTTTATTCAGCATAACTGTAAGTGGCAGCCTTTTCGGATGATGAACTCCAAATTCCCAGGCAAAGCACTATTTTATTTGCGGTTTATCCATACGCCATTCGAAAGAGGAGATCAAACCAAGTAAGAAAAGCCAGTTCCTAACCTTTTCAGTGCATTTTTCGGCAAAACAAATTGCAAAAACTTCAGGAGGTCAAAATCGGAAAATCGCCTAACTTTTAAGAAAAATCGAATAACTCACTATCATATTACTTGGAAATGCTGAAACAACCTTTCAAAGTAGCTTCATTTTGTTTGAAATTTGATTCTCTATCGAGCTAGATTATTTCCAAAAATCGAGTTTTTAAAAGATTTTGTAAAGACCTGATTTTCTAGACAACCCGCTGGAAGGTTTCTGAAAACTTCGACTCGTCGCAGCGAATGGAATGACATCAAATGCAAGACTCCGCCTCTTAAGCAAAAATACTAGATAGGTTTGCAGGATGAGGTTGGAACATTTTGAGATCCTTCAGTTCGATGCGTCGCCAAAAATCCATCTTTTGACTTCGAACCTTCAAACTTAGTCTTCTATAGCTGATTTTTGGTGGTGATTCCGAAAAACGTTGTTCCAGCATTTCCAAGTAATATGATAGTGAGTTATTCGATTTTTGTTGAAAGTTTGCTCGTAAGATATTGCAACATTGTGTATTAAATCAGCAAAATTCCTGACTCCGGTAGCTCATCTCTAACTTTTTTCATACACTATTTAGAGTCGCTTTTTGGCCGCAATTGGACTATTGAAAAACGACACATATTTCCATTGATACAAAGACCATTCGGTACGATCTGATTGCATTAATATCTCTTCATTTGAAACATAATCGACTCGATTTTTGTGCAAGGAACTTTATGGCTTCCAGCTCCGAGAAATTACATTGGCTATTATACGACAATAAAACGGTCAGACGATAACCTTAAGTATTGCGAACGGGGTAAATTTTGTCATCGTGCTGATCGATATGTTAAATTCAACCAATCGATATCTCGAGTTCTTTGTACAAGTTTGTATGATTGGTATCCATTTGTTTTCCGAACATGTCAAACTTGGAGATGTTCCGAGCAATTAAGATTAAAAAATTTAACTTTACACACGCTGGAAGTTGAAAATCATGAAAGAGACGACGAGAAACGTGTGTTGTAGACTGTTTTTAGTTACTCTATGTCATTGTCGTTTTTGACATTTTAACTTACATATATATATGCGCATAAATATTAAAATTTGCCCAAGCAGCATATTTCTAATAAAAAACATCGTCATGCTTATTACACAAGAAAAAGATGTACACGAAACGCACCACCAAGATTTTGTTTATGAAAACAAGGACCTGAATAATGTAATGATTGAGTTTCAATTGTCTGTTTATTTTATATATCGAATTACTTTTGGTAGTAAATACCGTCTCAGTTATTTTTATATTCGTTTTTTAATTTGAACAAATGACTGGTTGTAATAATGATTCTAATGAATAGTAATATAATTCGCGTTATCGTATCGTTATATAATATGCTGGAGAGCTAATATAACGAATTATTGGAAAACTAACTTCAGATGTGTCAGATTTCATCCGGGCTCTTCCGATCTATCTTTGTCTGAAGTCTGTATGATTAGGAATAGCTGAGAAGGAGTGCCTGACTTTTTGCAGAAAGGTTCTCAAACAAATAAACTCATTTTATTTGCCTAATTATGGGGAAACTAAACAAAATATCGGAAAACTAACTGTAGATGTTTCCTCTTTCATCCCAGTACCTCCGAATCATCTTTTTCGGAAGCCGGTACGACCAGGAATAGACGAGAAAGAGTAGCTGACTCTTAGCAACAAGGAGTCTAGGAAGAAGGAAAGAGAGAAAGACTACAAAATCAAGTACCCTTCGGGAAGATTGGAAAGTCGACTGAGTGAAATGGTAGACAGGGAATGCTAGACAATTCATTAAATCATAGCACCATGAAGAAAAAGTTAGATCTCGATAAAAACAATTGATCGGTTCGGTTTAAACTTCTGAAAAAAAATTACGGTTTGATTGGATTCGTTTGCAGAAAAACACGAACCGATCCCACCTCTGGAGCGGGTTCGTGTTTTTCTGCAACCGAACCGAACCAACCAATTGTTTTTATATGTAATTAAAGTTAGAGTAAAACGTAAAACTCTTTGCCTTTATCCTTCAAATACTCCCCACTTTAGTTCTTTGTTTTCGTGTGTATTCTTTCTCTTTGGAAGTGTTTTCACTTCACTTTCAAAAATAAAAAAGAGATCGGTTATCAGAGGGAAACAACTGTTCTATAAGAACAAAAAATATCAGATGACTGTTTCTTTATGCATTTTTTGCCAGTCAATATTTATATTTTTGCTGGGAGTTTTTAAAAACAATATCATTCACAGTAATATTAGTAATGACGCCGAAATGATTATTTGTAAACCCCTACTTAAACATTTTAACGAAATGCACTTCTTTTCTAGTTTTGATATCCTTTTGCGCACAGCACAGGAAGCTACTTGAGAGAAAATCAAAGACCATCAGTATAGTCTCTGACTTTGTCACAACTTTTGACCATACTCCACTACCGGACTGCTTATGATCTGTGCTATCGGACGAGAAAAAATCAATCTGCAAAACAAGTCACTTTCTATATTCCATCCATTATAGAGTCCATGAAAACGGATTTCTCAGTCTGTGGACTCCAAAAAAGTAGTCCAGTCCAGTTCGCAATACAAAACAACATGTTTTTTACTGCTTATTCCTCGGTTCCAGTGAATCCAGAACTTTTTTTCGAGTCCAGACTAGTCCATGGTCTTGAAAGTTTGAGCCCAGTCCAGTCCGAGTACATGAGTTCAAAATATTTTCAGCACAGTCCAGTCAATACGGAGATCTGGTAGAATCGCAACAACTTATTTAAATAAAAAGAGAATTGTGCAAAAGCCTTCATCTGAGCAAAGTTTCGGCATTTTGCGCACATATGCTTGAATACTTACGATACGTATTCTTGCACATGCTTTTGGCTATCGTATCATCCTTTGATTACTTATGCTTCAAACAGTAATTTTTATTTTACTTTCTAGTTCGGAATAGAAACATCTCAAGTCTAACTTTTAAAGAGTTATTGTTTTAAGCTACTTTAAGGATGGACAGTAACGATGAGCCTATTGCATGAGTTAGTCTCAGCTATACCGTAGATAGCCGAACCATTTTTCTGAAAGTGTACGCTTAAGAGTTTGAAGGCCATGGTCTATCCGTGAGCCCCACCAAAAAATGTCCTATACAGATGCAAGTAATTAACCTTCGAGGTTTCCACTACCAGGAATACCACTATAAAAAAATAATCTTTTTTGAAGAACATATAACCAGCAGAGATGGGATCGGTTCGTGTTTTTCGGCAACCGAACCGAATCGACCCGAAACATTCTCAAAGCGAGCAGAACCGATTTACGAAAAACTCAAACCGAGCCGGTCCCACCTCCGATAAACCCTGCGATTCCTACAAAATAGCTTTTTTTTATATTAATTGATTTTTGTTTTTGAGACCGACTAAGTCTGAGCGCTCAAATTTCGACGCTTTGGAGTGTGCAGATCATTTTCTAGTGCAGGACGATTTCCTATCTGTTATTCTAACTTTTGATCGATTAATGCAAACAACAGTAAAAAGTCGTCATTGAGCCGGTACTTGTTGTCGAATTACAGATAGTATATATACAGAAAATCATGAAAGAGACGACGAGAAACGTGTGTTGTAGACTGTTTTTAGTTACTCTATGTCATTGTCGTTTTTGACATTTTAACTTACATATATATATGCGCATAAATATTAAAATTTGCCCAAGCAGCATATTTCTAATAAAAAACATCGTCATGCTTATTACACAAGAAAAGATGTACGACTTCAGAGAAAACCAAAGAATATATTCAACAGGTAGTGGAAAATATATGTCCTCCTTTCGCTTTTGAAGCTTTCTGTAGGAATATAGTCAATCACAAAGTAAAAATGACTAAACCTTCTCTTTTCTAGGCCTAGTTGAACACTTATTTGGTCTTTTTGCCCTATTCTCTGTTATCCAGGCTCCTGAGTTTTCTAGACAATTTAGGTCTACATATCTTTCCACTACAATGCCTCGATAGCTTGACCAGATCAACTTCAAAATTTTACTATAAATAGTTGACAACATTCCTCAGGTATACACCCTCTTAATAAGCTTAAAAATAAGCATTATGTAAATTCTGAATCTAACTTTCTCTTCTACTAGTTAATAAAACATCAGTTTGGTGCTATATTGTGACAAACCTATTTTTGGTTTGGTGACTCAGTTTCCGGACAGCTTTGGTTAGTAAAGTCAATTTATCACTTTTTCTCACCACTGAACTTCATCAAAATATATACCAAAATGTTCGCCGCAATGTGCTGAGTAAACGATGAATGCGCAAGTCTTTCTAACTGAGCTGTGATCCGAAAAACCTTGATTTTCCAAAAGATAATTTGAGAGTGCAATAGTTGTAGATGACACATCTGAGGTTATTTTTCAATATTCGTTTTAGTTATCTTATAATTAGTCGCGCAAAATGAGTATATAATTCTTAGAACTCATTTGAGATAATTAATTGTCAGGTGATATACATCACAGTGAATATAGGCTATGGCGCTTGATATAATGGAAGCTATAGGAATATGATTTATACGATGATGGATCAGCTGATACCGTGTATATACATATACTTTATCCTGCAGTTTTTTATCGTTCTATGACATAAAAAAAGCTTTACTTCTGAATTCGGAATGAGTACAGTGGAACATAAATTCAATAAAATGGAAAGCGGATTTTCGAATAAGTAATTGTCACGTGATATACTTTCTAGTGAATACAGACTACAATACTTGATATGATAGAAGCTATAGGAGAATGTTTGATAGAATAATGAACCAGCTGATATTATAATAAAAGCTATAGAAGAATGATTCATACGAGAATTAATCAGCTGATATCGTGTATATACTTATACTTTATCCTACAGTTTTTTCTGTATATAACCAGCTCTTTCAAGTATTTATTTCGAAACTCTGTGGTTTGTCCACTATAGAATACTGTTTCTATAATATAGCAGAGTACCAAACGAAACGAATCAGCTAATAACAGAATGTAAAATAAACCCTGTACAACGTCAACTGAATAAAATGCCAGTACCTTTTCGCTTCAGGTATCTTTTAACCCTAGTTTGGGGTTAATATTTGGGAAAACGATTGTTCGGTAGTGCTGGGATGAAGGAATAAATATCTGAAATTAGTTTTCCGATATTTCGTTTAGTTACTCTATAATTAGCAGAACAAAATGAGTTTATTTTTTGATTAAGGACTTTTTTTAGTCGTTCGTTTTCAGTGTGAGATAATTAATCGTCATATGACTCATTTCATATTGACTACGTGGAGTGCAAGCTATAGCAGAATGTTTGGGATCAAAATGAATCAGCTGATATATATATGTGCAGTATAGGAGAATGTATGATATCATAACACATCAGTTGGTGTTTGAATAGCTAATGTATATAATATGATTTGTATAAAAGTAGCTCAGTATTCGGTGTATATTCAATGTTAGGTGCATTAATATAGCATTCTATATAAGCTAACCTCGCTTGAAACAATTCTGCACATTCTAGAAAGAGTAAATAATTCTCACAACATGCTTCTTTATTTTGTGTTAGATTTCAGTAAACTAAGATTCGCTTTCACCTCTAAGCTCTATCGAGATCCAATTTCTCATCACAATCCGATGACTTTCAGTGCAATCTATAGCTCGAATATTTTTAGACCTCACGGCTGTAGAATTTGGGATAATCAATCAGCAGGTGACATATGTGATTTAAGAGTCTGCTGTTTCATATAATAAAAGTTATAGAAGAATCATGCGATAATGAATCAGCTGATATGGTAATGGGAGTTACACAGTAGGAAATAAATATGCATAAGGAGAATTTAGAAGTTACCATAACATTCAGCACAGTACATACTCCATTAGCGTAACATTGACCTTTTATACGGAGAACAGAATCGGTTCAATTTTTTTTTCTGAAGAGCTTATTATATGAATCGACGGTCAGCAAAGTATCTCTTAATTCAAATCACTTTTCGCTTTTTAGCGCGAATAGTAGCGCGTGGCGTGTAATAGTAGCACTATAGTTTTGCTGTCACTCTTATGACTCTTTCAGTATTCTAACTTGATCTATTTCGGATTCCACTCAGTCGATTTTCCAATCTTCCTGAAGGACAGTTGCTTTTTACAGTCGACTGAGTGAAACTCAAGGCGACTATATTGCGTTTCACTTCGTACATTCCCTAGCAAAATTCTTCTTAATTTCTGCCTTGTTCCTACACTCCTTTTTGCTAAAAGTCAGCTACTCGTTCTCGGTTATTCTTCATCGTACAGATTTGGGAAAAAGATGGTCCGGAAGTGCTGAGATGAAAGGGGAAACATCCGAAGTCAATTTTCTGATATTTCGTTTAATAAACGCACTTGCAGTAAGTAGGAAATGTTTATATATTTGTTAACTATAAAAATAAAAACAGGTTATATTATATGAGCATTGCTAAAGCAAAGCTTTCTGTTGAATTTATCGTCAACCCCTTCTTTATTATGAGAAAACAAATATGCAATTGTGTTCTTCTTAACAGCTAACTTTACTAAAAATGTTCAGACTTTCTTCTACTACTGACAGTAGATTCTAGCTACATAGAGAAACCTTTCATCAATGAAATACAGCGTCGTTTAATACCGCTGCTTGTCCGGCTAGCGGTCTCCTCTTTTTACTGTTTTTCGAAAAACTGTTGCAATAAAGCTAATTACTACAATTACATGTAGTGGAAAACAATTGAGTGAAACACAATGACTTCAGCAGAATGATGATGATCAGGTTATACCACCACGAGAAAGAGAACTGATGCAACGTACACGTTCATTACATTAAGCGTTGTGAACAGTTTCTTCAAAAATGTACATAATAAGTGCATATGATAATATATTTTAAAGCTGTTGGAAAAGGTTATAAATGGAATTGAAACGCGTTGTTGTAGTAATAAAGAATAAAGAACGAACTATTTCCTCAAGTAATCTAGGAAAAAAGAGTTTTCGCTTTCTTATTAAGAACCATTTGCTTGCGTGGAAAAAGTTTTCTCTCTAATCCTGTCATCCGGATAAAAAAGCTTCTCTAGATGCAAAGGTCTACAGGTGAATGTAATACTCCCTTCAGTGCACTTTACCGAATTAATTTTAAATCTCTAACATCGTGTTTGTAGGAGAATTCTATTTGAAGTTTATAACCAATCCCACTTCGTGGCTGTAGGAGTATATGCTATGTGCTTTATCCTGTATTTGCAAAGTACCAAAATTATCCAAATACAAAAATCGTCATCAGGAGTATTCCTGTGCGAATAAATCTATACTCGGGTACACCTATACGCAGAAAAGCAGTGTAAAAGTCCTTCCGTTTTTTCTTTAGCACTGGTCACCAGTAGGATTTCTATATCTCGTTACTCGTGCCTCTCGATCATTCATATTATTTGATAATAAATCATGATTCATACTCCTGATATTTTATTTGTATTTTAAGATAGCTTCATTAAATTGTGTAAAAAATCATTATCAAATAGTTTTATTTATATTTGGTTAATAGCGTGCCAGCGTCTGTGGTTAAACGAATAAATTAGTTAAGTTAAATATGTTATATAAAGTTAATAATTTTAGGTGAAATTTAGTTTTAATTATTCTAATTATTGAGGCGAGCAGGATTAGAGACCCTGTTAGTTTATTACTTAGGAGTAGAGAAAAAATCAAATTATTGACGGTTTAAATTAAACAGAGAAACTTGTATCTTAATTAGATTCCCCACTAATAATAGAACTAAAATCTTTTAATTTTTTATGTTTGATGTTTATATGTGAAAATAATTTAATTCATTTAAGAACACTGCCGATTATATGACTTGAAAGCCGAATAGAAGACCATGGTCTTCTAACTCCTAGAAGACCAGTGGTCTTCTATTATGTCCGCAAAAAAATCGGAAAATGCCCTATACCTATCGGGGAATTTTCAAAAAATTTCGCCAAAAAGTACTTTTAATAGGGGACGGACTTCAAGTGCGTGAGGTTACCGTTGGACTACTAGCAGGCGACAAAATTTGATCGCAATAGAAGACCACCTTTTAGAACTTGACTTGAGAGACAAAATAGAAGGCCAGGTGGTCTTCTATTATGGGGGGGGGGGGGTTTAAATTTAAATTTTTTTTTTGGGTTTTTTTATAACAAAAGTTNCAACAAACTAGCCCCCAATCCCCCCCCCCCTTATATCCCCGCCAGTGCCCCAAAAATCACCCCCCCGCGGGGGCGTTTTTTCGGGGGGGGGGGGGGATTACATATAAATTATCTTTTAGGGTATATGAATTGCATCGAAATTATTAAAGGACTATAAAGGAAGTTAAATTTATTAATAAATGTAAATACGTTAAATTATTTTTTTAAAAGTACATATCGCCCGTCAGCTTTAATATAAAGTAAATCGTAACATAGTGTATAAACCAGAAAATTTATATGGATGATATTTTGAGGAAATTTAACTTTTCAAGATGCTTTAATATATAACTTTGAAGCAAATTATTTATTTTCATGATTATTTAAGGATATCCCTCCCCCTCTCTTTTTTGCAGAAAAGTTGTCATTTTGAGCTAAACATAGTCTGCTGCAGAAGAAAGTCTGGGCTATAAAATGAGACCACTCCCAGCTCTCCACGACCTTACCCAAAAAAATTATGAAGTTTTTAAGTTTTTCCTTCAAAGTCTAAAAAATCTCAATTTTTTAAGTTCGTAAATTTTTCTCTCCTTTTCTATATATTCAAAATTTTTTCGTATAAATGGCATGATAGAAGAAAGTGTGCTCTTCAAAATAAGATGTTTTCCAGAAACTTCCGATGAGTTTTCTTAGAGATATAAGCATAGCCGCGAATACCCTGAAATTCGATGTTGTATCTCTCGTATAAATTTGAAACCGATCCGACATTGGCTTCCCCGGTTTCCAAGATTGTAAAAAAGGAGGGGGGGAGTGCCATTAAAAAGGATTGGGTGAGTTGCATTGCCATTGTACCGTTTCGAAAAAAAACCGGAAAAAAACAATTTGCGAATAAAAGAATTCTGAATGATGTATTAGATAGTACTACTTTCGAGGTTTATAGGAAAAAAAATTCCCAACATTTTGTCGTATACTGGCTGAAAATGTCATTTTCAGCCAATTAAAATTTGATTTTTTCCAAGAGCTATACAGTCTCTGAGTATTGTCAGTAGGTATGCACCAGTACCGGTACCGGTACCAGTAAAAGTGATCAGCAACGGATAGCCCGTAAACTTTTCTATCCAATGATATATTTCTGAATTTTTTTCGCGCAATTCCCTTGGTTAGGAAACGAGAAATACTCAGGAAGTAAGATTTTCCAAGTGTATAAAACACCGCGTTTTTGCTTTAGCTCAGTCAAATTAAGCCGAAACTTAACCGTTTTCTCAGGGTTTATAGTACTCAACGTAGGCTTTCTTTTGACGAAAGAACGGAGTCTGTATCTATCAAAGAAGTTGAGTTATTGCAAAAACAAAAAAGGTCTTAAACTTTTGTGAAGCACTTTTACTGGTACCGGTACCGGTACTGGTGCATACCTAATTGTCAGTAAATGGACTTAGAAGAATGGAATCGGAGGTTTTTTGAGTAACATTTGATTCAAAATTGCTAGAGAGCTTCGACCTTCGCCATGCGAAAGAAGAGACTTGCTGACATGTTTCGCCTTTGTAAATACCCTTAGAGCGTATTTCATTTCTATTATGATACCAAATAGGATTTAGTAGGTTACGAGTGATTGTGTTATGTCAGTCCTTACTGAGTTTCTTTCTTCATCTGTTTTCATTTCTCATGACCACGAAGAATGGGGACTCAGTTCTGGTTGGGTCAACATTCTTTCTTAATATACAGTGTTTGTTTGTACAGAGGAGAGGGTTTTTGTTTTGACGTTTTGTGAGTTTATTCTTACGAATAAAGTTTGTGCGGGCTAACAACTGGTGCATTAGCCGACTTACTGTCGAACCAACATCACAGTAAGTGCAAGCAATCAAATAATCCAATCACTATCACTAGCCAGCGTGTTTTTATTTCATTGTGGCATTATGCACCCTTATAAAAGAGATGAACTTTGCAAAGTATTACCGAGAAACAAAAATGTCATTATCATTTGCTACTGAAGATACTAGTAAAGATAGTCATAAGTCGTTATTATACAAAACGTATCATTGTCGCCTTCGTACGCGTAAAGCTGATGGCACTGAAACGTGGTATTGTACTGAGAAAGTTGTTTGTTAGTATTGCGTCTCTTCTGCTGTTGAAAATGAAATAATCCATGCTAAGTATCAATATTTGCGTGGGTGTACAAAGCAGGGACCCGCTTTCCACTGCATTTGGCCCACTGCTCTTCCTACTTCGTTATGGCCACATATTATAGAGAAAACGATTTTACACATTTTGAACTGCATATCAGCCATTATAACATTATGGAGACTTTTTAAAACAACTTTTCCGAGGAGGTACATAAAGCATATCGGTGTTTAATAAAAACGCTTTTGCTCAAAATCTAATATAAAGTTTCAGTAATGAATGTATGTTCAAAGATCACTAAGAATCAACCAGATTGAAAAACCTGAGCATACCTCTGTGTTATTGGTTTGCCTTTCCAGTACTTCTTATTAGTTCTGTGAGGCTTTTAATCCAACTTCGGAGAAAGTTTTAAGGCACGACTTTTTAATTTGTTTTTTTCTGAAGATAAGACGTTCGGCAGATCCAGAGTTGGGTGTGTGTAGTTCTAAGCGTGCTAAACGAAGGCTGAAAGTAAATGCTCATAGTTCGTCTAATATTTGACTGGTAAAGTTCTAAAATGTTAGCGAACACATATTCTGATGTTCTAAACACGATGACACAGTGAAAGCCTCACTAAAACTTATACCATATAGAACTGCTTTCCAATGAGGCTTCACCAAAATCAAATAAACTATATGTTGGTAAGCGATATGTTTTGAACACTGCTTTCTTCACTCTTCCGCTGAGACGCCGAGATAATCAAAAAACGGTCTCCGTTACGACGTTACACTTTTTTTCTCAATGATTATATTCAGTGTTTAGACCTGTTTTATGAACTTCTATGGCATTGTTTTTTGTTTTTTTACTAATTTATTTCTATTCTCGAGTAATAGAATGTTTGCATGTAAATAGAATATATTCAAAAGGTTTATCACTAAACTGAACGAGATAAACCGGTTGGAACTAAAGACAGTATTTTCCTTCGCGTTCAGGAGCCTCAAAAAGTAAATGGTCACTAAATCGCAGACGAATAAAAAAACTTGGAATATTAAAAGAAAATAAAGAAACATGTATGGAAGAATTTATTTGGCAGCACGTGCCTAAATCACTGTTCATTGTTTATTACTATTTGTTGTTGTTGTTCTTATTGATAATATTTGACGGAAGCCTAATTGCAAATATATACATCCCACAGTTTTCGATTATATCTGTTTCGCAAATATGGCAATGGTTGGTATAAACACCATGCTACAATACTCAATATAATAATAATGAAAATAATACCAACTATGGAGCGTAGTATAGACTCTGTAAATGCCGCGACACAAACATCGAGTGTGAATATTGTACATTTTTCTGATTCTGTTCTTTCTGATGGCAAATAAGTATTCGGTGCATGCATGAGTAATGGTTCAGATAATCCCAATGCGTCTGATTGTGTATCGCGACAAATAAAGTTAAGAGGAAACATTAAACATTTTTTCTTGGCAGCAACTACAATAGAATTTTCTTTATTTTTATGAGAACATAATATAGTGATATCAGTGTTAGGAGTATAGGTGAAATGTTTAGTGTATATATTGAATTTATTTTGATACAAATGATCACTAAAAAAAGAACGTTTGATCGCCAGATTCTATACAAGATATATCAGCCATTTGAAGACTAGGGTTTCACAGTGAACTGTAGACTCTCTTTTCTGTATGTATCGGAATAAAGAACGTTCTACCGTCATCCGATATGAGAATAACATCCCATCGATTTGGTGAGATTATTATCATTCTCGTTAGTGCTTTACGTTTGATGTTTTAATCTGCAAATATTTAATGTGTTGATGGTTATACTGTTATTATAACGGTTATTTGTAAAAATGAGGAGAGCGACCTTAGAGCATCGGGAAAAGTTGAAGTTTGAGGAGGATATGGAACGCTGATAAAGGAAAATTTATGCGAACCGTTTCGTTTGCTGAATGAACGGACTCACTAAGTTGCAGACTGTAGAAATAGAGAGACTAACGATGAATCCACGTAGAAGCACTGTATTTAGATTGGACTCCAGTTTAAGTTATTTAACATAATTTTAAAAGTATATCTCTTTCGTTTCTATATACAAGTCACTAAAAGAAAAAGTGCTTAAGATTCTCTTGTACTTTAATGGATGATGAAAGCGCAAAGCCAAACTTACATAGCGAATTAGATATACACTTTTGTAGGTGGAAATCAAAATTTAACGCTGGCAGATGTTTACATAAGATGCCTGATCTTATGTAAGGATATGGTCTCATCCTCTAGCCTGCATTATCTTATCTAAGTGTTATCGTTCTTTTCTTTCGTTATCTTCTATCGCGTCATACATTGAGTTCTATCGTAGAGCGTAAATTCGTCTTTTTCTTGATGTGGCATGCGGAATCTGTATGTCGAACATAAGGACACATTCAAACGGAAAGAGAACAAGCAATTATCTTCGCTTCTCTTTCCGTTCCTTTGACGAAAATTCTTCCTCTTTTCTTTCTCCGCACGTTCTTAACAATCCGAATGTATTGTGCATCTTGTCGTACGTGAGATAAAGAATTTACGGTCTACGATAGAACTCTATTATATCCTACACTCGAATGTATCATAACTTCTCTCTTCTCTCTGGTTGTATATACATTAAAGTGCAAAAGTCCTTGTCCCACGCATATGCCGACTTTCTGAAGGATTTTCTCTGGAAGTGTCTGGAGAGATTTTCCGTGAACTTTCTAGAAGATGCGGAGAGGCCTATATATATAGTTATGATACCACATATCGTCATAAACATTCTTCAGTTGGGAAAAATGCCTCGATAATAAAATTCTACTTTATTGAAAACGAAGCGATCAACTATTTTACACTTCTGAAACAGCGGCCACCGATCTCCTGCGCAATTGCTCGTCTGACGAAGATACCCATTCGAACTGTCAAATACAATATTGCCAAGGTCAAAGAACAAGGCACAATTGAGGACAGACCTCGTAGTGGTCGATCACAAAAGATCACTGCCTCCGACGACAAGACACTCGACAAGTGGATTCGACGAAACAACGAGACAACGGCCAAAGAACTGGCGCAAAAGCTGCGGCACGTGTGCCGATGGATGGTACAGCGCCAGCTCAAACAAATAGACTACAAGAGTACTCTGCCCTACGCTGCGCCAATACTGGCACAGAAGCAGAAAGATGCGCATGTCCAGTGGGCAATTCAACACAAGGACGACACTTAGAGCCGAACAATATTACCGACGAAACCTGATACCAATTATTCAGAAACACCATTCGTCAATGGTCAGAGAATCCAAGGACCGAGGTCAAACGAATTCCGAAGAACAGGCAGAAGATTATGGTGTGGGGTGGCTTCAGTGTCAAGGACCTAGTCGGCTATCATTCGTTCAAAAGTATTATGGATGGTTCTTACTACGTTCAAATTCTTCAAGATCACCTTATTCGCAACGCCAGAAGGCAATTCGGTCGACGATGGCGATTGCAGCAAGACAATGATCCGAAACACAGAAGTCAAGTGGCAAAGCAATTCCTACGCAACGAAGTGCCCGAAATGATCGATTGGCCGTCAGACAGCCCGACGTTAATCCAGTGGAGAACCTCTGGTCGATCATCAAACGTCGTGTCGAGAAGCGAAAACCTTCAAATCTCGATGAACTGGACAGATTTCTACACAAAGAATGGGAAGAAACTGACCTGGTCACTCTGAATCATTTGGTCGAATCGATGAAAGCACGATGTTTAGCTTTGATTGATTCGAAGGGAGAGAGGATTAGCTATTAATTGTGATACTTTTGTACTTTTGTACCTCTTCTTTTCCAGATCTTTAATGACTGGACCCACCTTTCTGGATGTTCTGATCAGCTCGCTTTGTAGATATTTTCAACCAATGGTATGTTTTCGCTAAATACATAATTTTTCATTATGGCAGAAAACTTACCAAAGGAGTGTTTAAAGCACTTAGATAGTTGAAAATCATTATATCGGCCACGTATTTCAACTATTCGTCCATGTGAGCATATTTTTCAAAGACTTATTAATACGCAATTTTGAAGCCCGTGAAGTTCTCTCTCGAATGATATATAAAGTGGCGTGGTTAACGATAAACTCGCTGGACAATATAAGCGATGAACGCTGTTGACCTATGGATTTGTGAAGGTCGGGGCTAGTATTTCTAGTGTTAGGACACCCACGCTCCATTTGTTCTCAGTATTATATATATCAGAATCCAACAAAGTTATTGATATAGACTTATGTTTGGGTATAACAGAACGTTGACTCTTAAGCAGTAGTACAAAGCATCAAGACGTCTATTAGAGGAAGGTGGTGTTCTGTTAACATGTCCTGTTATGCTGCATCTTAACTCTTTCCGGAACAAGACAGATCTCCGTCTTAAGACATTGTCTGAGAAAGTCAGACACTACCAGACAGGTGCTTATACTGACATTTTCAGATTTAGCTGAAATTTTCACCACATTAGAAAATTTGGTGCTTGCTCCGCGCTGAATCAAATTGGATAAAAATTGGGCGCCAGATGCAAAATTTGTCGGTGAATCCGACAGCGGGTTCCTTATAATTACATCTTCACTTCTGTTTTGATGTCGACATAATCAACGTGGTTTTGCCTAAATTTTATTTTTCTCATTGGTTGAAAAAAAGGCGCCAATGAGAAAAATAAAA
>CAJNOQ010004105.1:0-18343 GCA_905250885.1 Didymodactylos carnosus | reverse complement strand
TTCTCAAAGTCAGTGTCCTTGTTTCTGGAGAAGTTAATAGTTTTCCTTTTTTATTATGATCGAATCTTAATTAATTATTTAAGTAAAACCCTCTAAAGCTGATTTGTTAAATGAATTCGGAATCTGCGAAGCACTAGCATCTACTGGACTTCTGGCATCTACTGGCTTCTTCCGAACATAGACTAAATGAACATGTGAATAAAAATATAAACCCAGTTTCAAATTCAAATTTCAAAATTTCAGCTCTTAATTGTTTTGACTGAGTTACAGAGATTATTGCTACTGCACACGGTGTTCCTTTAGAACAAAAACATTCATAACTTTTGAACGAAGTAATATGCTAAATTTCTTTAGGGTTTTTATCAGCTCACTTCTCTCTATTAACTGGTAGTTCGTAGAGAATTTCAGGGGCTATTCAACACTATATTTACTTTGCTGTACATGTAGGAAATTTGAGGAAAACAGCTTTTACTTATGATCTTTGTATTGTTTTAATGGTGAAGATCGGGATGATATTGTCGAGGAATTAACAAGATTTTCGAAGACAAAAGTATTCGATTTTACCTAGAATCGAACAGGAAGACTTTTTACTACAGACGAGACCATTTTTCCTCAAAAAAGAGAGTAGGTCGATTCAACGTAACCAGGATTTTTAGACTGCTGGGCCGTGTTCCGTAGAGTCAAAAAAGACTCGTGGGCCGAACGTTGCCTGCTTGGGCAGGATATCTTTTCGACAGCTGCCGATTCTAATACCGTCATTTTCGGTGTTACTCGTTATCGTGGCAATTTAAGATTTTTCAACGTCATTTTTGGATGAAAAAATTGAAAAATACTGATCTTTTGAACTGCGCGAGAAAAAAGTGAAATTTTCATGTTTGGTCGCCTTTCGAAATTTCCAAACCATCTTTTCTTATTTTCTGTTGAAAACTGAGCCTCGAAAGCTCGAAAATTGGTTTTCTCGGCAAGAAAGCAAAACTTTCCAAAAAGGATACTCAATCTTTTCCCATGAGTATCGCGATCAGAATGAAATAAAAGAAAGAACGTTATCTCCAAAATTGCAGGACTAGATAGGTTCGTAAAATTGAATGGCATCTCCTTTACCTTCCTGCTAGTGCTTCGCAGATTCCGAATTCATTTTAGCTTCTAAAATTTCCAAGATTAGCTTTCCAGACTCAATATCAATATCCTTACTACTTTCAGATGAAAATTATATTCAAACAGTCCAATTTCATCTAAAGTATTCATGCCCCACTAAATACTCCACCAGCCATTGTTTCTTCGCTCAGCACGTTCAGACTGTCGCGACCAGTATTTAGTTTCAAAACATTGAGTTCAGTAAAGTGTTAAGCGTATGTCAATTAATAGTTAGGAAACGCGTATGGGTTTATCTACTAGGATGGCAGAGAGAAACTGTTGCACATCTTTTACTGGCATACCCTTCACTTAACACGCATGGTGCAAAGATCGTTAGAAAAATATACCTAATGTAGTATGCTGCACCTTTTCCAAAAGACCTATAATTAGATGTTCTTATATATATGCCTATTAATATTCTGTGAAGTACATCATCTGTCCATAAAAATACGTTAACAATTTCGTTTTGTGGTACGACACCTGTGCATATGAGTTAATCTTTTGATTATAGAGAACGAATCGACAGCAGCTTCTGTAGCTCTTGACATGATTTAAATAGTTTGATCAACTGCAAATGAAAATGAAATTATGCATCTCAAGAATACGAAAGAATACACATGTGACTGAGGATTGGTATCAACTGAAGTTTGATAAATGTTTCGCTTAATTCAATCTGCAGTTTTACATGATTTCTCGAGCGCTGTTTTTTTTGTATTTTAGATAAACGAGAATGAATAGGAATAATGCAAAACAATCTATCACCCAAGACTCGAGACGGCACCCCACGCCACATTCTAGTTTCTCTCATAGGCAAAGCTCATATATCGCAATACTTCTCGAGCAAGTTACACTTTTCCAAGAATCGCTTCAAGACTAGTTTGATACGTCAGCCTATCAGGATGTACAGGTGATAACCTTGTCGTTGAGATTTCGAGTGCTTTCGTGATATTCGCTAACGCGTCTTCATAATTCCCTTGTGCACGATGTATCACGCCAATGCTATTGTACATGGTGGCTAGGGATGCAACGGTAACGGTACCGTACCTTACCGGTTATCGTTACCGGTCCAACTGGTCAGAACCGGTTGGACCGTTACCGGTTTCAACCTGCGACGATTGCAAAAGCTATTGTCAGGGTTGTACATGTGCATATTATATTTGTCCCTTCTCCTTTGATACGAAATTTTTTATTAGATGTTTTTTCGAATCACTTCTTCTTGTGCAGCACATTATTGCTTGTGTACGAAGAATTTGCTTCATAAAATAGTCAACATGTAAAACAATAAACTTGAAAAACAAAGAAATATTTGCTACACAACTCAAAACACAAAATAAATGTTTCTTTCACAGTTCTCTGTTAATCAACATAACGTTGAAGAAAAACACTTTTTAACATAGAACGATCAGTGTAACTCAAACTAACTTAAGAACTCACATCACTCACAGAACCGGTTGGACCGGTAACCGGTCAGAACTGGTTGGATCGGTAACGGTAATCGATCAGAACCGGTTGGACCTGTAACGGTAACTGTTAAACCGATTAGACCGGTTGTCAACCGTTACCGGTGCATGCCTAGTGGTGGCTAACGATGGATGGTTGGCAGGAAGAAATTCAAGGTGAATTTTCAGTGTTTACTCATAATTCCAATAAAACTTACAGGTTCAAAAACATTCCCTTACTTTTAAAGCTTTCTTGAAAACCTTTCAAAAACCAAAGTATTGACATTGTTTGACTGGATGTGGAGCATAGATGCCAGTGTATGTTGTGCACATTAAGAAACTATAGGTATCATGATAATGATATCTATAGGTAGGATAATAGTAGCGAAGTCACTGCAAAAAGAAGTAAAACGAAAAGAGTCGTTGATAAAGATGTTGCTGGTACAAAACAAAGAAAGATGTGAAATAAATATAAGTACTTACATTCGACATTTATAATAGAACTTTTTGACCGACAGTAGATAAAAAAAAGCAAATACTCCTAATCAAGAAACCAACTTCTCAAGACAGTAGAAACCAAAGAAAATCGCCTAAAGCGATCTCTGCAAGTTTCAGGTTTTCCACTGAAAAGTAAGGTGATTTTCAGGTTTTTCAAAACATTTCAGGTAATTCAGGTGAAATCTCACCCCTGCTGTATTATATACAACAGGCAAATAGTACATTTCAAAGATGTCAAATAATAATATACTTACGCTTTTCATAAGAGGTTGAGATGTTTTGCTCTCTCATCTAACGGCACACAGTGTTACTATGTACAAAAGAACTTATAGCCTAATTTACTCATGGAACTGAAAACAAATTATAACTACAAGTCAAGAATTGAGCAGGCATTTTAATTAGTTAAGTGCCGATAAAAAATTAGCTACACATATTTTTCTTCTTATCCATATCGTTGTTTAATCTTGTTAGATATAATCTAATAATAATCTAAACCATGCGTAATTTCATTTACATGAATTTACAGATTTTGTTTTCGCACGCTTGGTCAAGAGACAAAAATTTTAAAAATAACAGACTTAATGGTTGAAGTTCGTGTGGTGCTAGATTTTTTCAGCCTGAGTCAGTGATGGATCAGGTATCGTCCGGTACATGCGGCTGCACGTACCTTTTTGACGAAAACCCTGCTTTTTCCTAGCAGAACTGTGCGAGAAGCTTTATTTGTTTTTATATTTATTCTTTTCATTATTACAGAATTATTATTACTGAAAAAAGGAAAAAGTTAGTGTATAATAATCTGACAAATAAACAAACAACGATGGAAGAATCCCAGTACTGATATTTTCCACGTGCCCTGTGTCAGATGTATTTATTTACTATGTATATTTTACTGTTTCGACAAAAGTTGAAATTTTGCCATTCAAGAAAAACATTACCTATATGTTTTATCTAGCGAGTAAGAAGAAAAAGTCCAATCCTTTATTAAAAGAACCGGTATAAAATAACGCGAAAAACAAATATTTCTTTAACTATGCATATTTCTCCAATCACTTACAACGGTTGAAATAGCAAGGTTTTTGACTTTTCAGATGTATCTCAACGAGATACGATTTCTTACACAAATAGTTACTATACAAAATGGCATCAATTTTCAGGAAGAAAGTGGCCATAGCTTCTTATTGATACTTCTTATAAGTGGCAATAGCTGCTTGCTGCTAAGTCCGGAAATGGCAATAGCTTCTAGTTGGCACTTCTGTAAGCGGCAATAGCCATTCCGAAAAAATATTTCCTGAGTTTCGGCACAAAATTACAGTCCCTTTGAAAAAATAACAGATTATTTATCTTAATAACGAGAAGATGCACTCTCTTTTCAGAAAATCCTTCATAAACTCTGTATTTTCTTCTTTTTAGATATATAATAAGATAGTAACTCTATCAATTGTTTATAAAAGTAGTAGAACTATCTTTGATATACTGGGAAAGATCGGCAACACTGATATACAAATGGCAGGTCAATGGTCCATAGAGTCAAATAAAATTATATTTACAGCTAAACCACGTTCCCTGGTAAACAAAATTGCTGTTGCTACTGGCTTTGATTATCCAGACTATTGTAGTGGTCGAGAACATGATCGATTTAAAATTATTGAAATTCAGAGTGAGAATAAGAGACTATGTGAACTTCTTGAGGCTAAGTATCATCAAAGTGCGAGTATATTATAAACAGATATAATCTCATATTTAAAACATATGACAAAAAAAAAATATTCAGATCAGTATCCGGCGTCAATGGAAATAACAGAAATTGATAAACACACGAACGTATACCGTGTGCTCGATAGTGTAAGTTACACACGTTCAGTTTTAAAACTAATGTATACAATTAATGAACCAATAATTAATGAACTATTTGTTGCTGCGCCAACTTCATCATTCTGGTGTAACATCAGTTAAAAATGATTTCAGGCGAAGTTGTGCAAGTTATGATAGCACGGGCGTATGATGAAGTGGAAGCACTCGAGTCTACCGAACCCGGAACGCTCATTCGATCCGGGGTACGCTCTTTTTCTTTCTTTCTTTCTATGTTCTTCCTTGAGTGCTGTACATGTTTTTGTACAGTATAGTTTTACCTGAGAAGAGGATTTTTTATATAATTTGTGTGAAAGTTCTATCTGCATAAGGCAGATATCCACGGAAATAATTTTTATTCGTGAAAGATTTGTGAAAAAGTCTAGAAAAACATGCTAGTCGGCCAGGTAATTCCGTGGTAGGCGGTGTTAGCCGATAAAATGGTCGGCGACAGAGAGAAAAACTTCGTACATACAGTAAACCTCTATTAGTAGCACCTCTCTGTAATGCGCACCTTCTTATAGCCGACCAGGCTATGAGTCGGACGGAACCATTTATTTTCACTTGAACTAAATCTCTCTATTGTGGACACCTTCTTATTCTGGGCAGCGGGCATAATTTGCCAGTTCCTCAAGCCAAAACTATCTCTCTATAGTGGGCAAAACTTTCTTTCAGCAGCGCGCTGAAAGGAAATAAGAAGAACCATATATTTTGAAGGCAGCGAGATGTGTTGCACGTAAGGAGATCTCGGCTAGATCTTTTAATCTTAGGATTAAAAAATTCTCCGGCGGCTAACCGGGATCCCGTGAGTTATGTACTTAAGATATACGTGAAGTTGATGATTACTTTTCTGCTTTTTTTTCTGTCAGATAACAATACATCGCACATTTGCGGATCTGCAAAAAACGACTTTCACATTCGCAACGTGTCTCCCTCCCCTTCCCCTATGATGCAGTTCCACCTGGTCTCAAGTCACCTGCCCATAATGCAGAGGTTTTACTTTTTTTGCTTGTTGCCGGACGTGGCAGCAAGCCGCTATTGCCACTTTCAAGAGAAAGTGCTAGAATTGTTATTTGTACATCTACCAATCATTAAATGTAAGATTTTTCAACATTCTTTTGGATATAAATCTATACCAAGTACAAAGAAATAATAATTGCCCGCATAACTAATAACTGGTCGGTCCTAAAGAATGGATCAGAATCATTCCTTTTTTTGGACAGTTCCCTATAATTTAAAGACTCCATTCTAAGCTCGTTTTTGCGCTCTACAAGACTGCCAAATTGGATTGTCGAACAAGAAATATCCCTCGGAGTAAGATTAACCCGGAAAATTTTAGTGGAAAAATACAGAAGTTTAGCTAAAATACATGAAGGTTTAAAAAAGAATTACTTGCGAACGTAATGATAATTTGACATCTTCATCCGAAAAATAAAGGTTTTTAGCTGAAAAACAAAAAGGAGAACATTTTTAGACATAAGTCGGGTACAGGTACGAAAATGGTACCTGTGCACATCTCTACTGAGAATAACCATACTTAGTTTATGTGGCTATGAGAAATTTGAAACTTAATGTCAATTTTTATTTTAAAATGAATAAAGCGTGTGAACGTATGTTTTGACTCAAGTTAGGTTCAGAAAAGCATACTCTGTTTTTCTCCTGTTTGTTGGCTTCTGTGAATACTCAGAGCTAATTTGTTTTTGAAAAGAGTATGATTCCAAATGCCTGAATTATTCATAAATACAACATTACATTCTCTAAGTAAAGTAAAAGTGAACAAATCAGCTTTAGAGGGTTTTACTTAAATAATTAATTAAGATTCGACCATAATAAAAAAGGAAAACTATTAACTTCTCCAGAAACAAGGACACTGACTTTGAGAAAATGCCTGATATTATCAGGCATTTTCTCAAAGTACCAATAAACTACCAATAAAATACCAATAAAGGCATAATGCCTTTATTGGTATTGGAAGTATTCTTACTTTGAACTCTAATAAGAAATATATCGGTTTTTTTTCGCATTTTTCAAAAATTCATAATAAATGGTTTGTACTTTCGTAAAAACGCGTTGCAACATCTTTTTAAAATGGCAATTTTGTAGAGAAAACAGTTCTAAAACGGACAAGAATTTAAAAGAGAACGCAATTAGATTGAAAAGAGAACGTTTTGAATTTTTCGGAGAACGCAAATTAATTAAGATAGAAAAGAGAACGCACGAAAGAATGGAGAACGCAAATAAATAGGGATAGAAAAGAGAACGTATTTTGAATTAAAAATATTTAACTTTTACTATTTTCTCAATCACTAAACACATCACTGTACGGTTTCCGCGGTGTAGTGGTACACTGTGTGTCATGATATGCATATAGTGCTGGTTCGATTCTGGTTAGAGGCCACGTAATTGTTTTCTTTTTTATGCACTCATTACTTTTCTTTTTTGGAATGAAACTTTGGAAAAATTGATGTATTGTACTTACGGCCGAATCGTATGTATGTAAACATGCTCTTGGCATGATGATTCATTCAGGCTATTATTTTGTTCAAGACCCATCAAAATTAGAAAATTTCAGCAAAAAACGTGGTAGACCTAAAAAGGCACGTTTAGCATTAATGAAATAAACATTTTTGTAGTATCGTTACATATTTACTAATTGAGAAAATAGTAAAAATTAAATATTTTTAATTCAAAATACGTTCTCTTTTCTATCCCTATTTATTTGCGTTCTCCGAAAAATTCAAAACGTTCTCTTTTCAATCTAATTGCGTTCTCTTTTAAATATTTTCCCTAATTAAACAGTTCAATTTAAGATCTTTTCATTCGAGAATTTCTGCTCAAGAACTTTTATATAATTAACCGATTTGGGGGTGATAAACGTGTTCGTTGATCACTTGTAATGAAATCGCTCAACGAAAAAATTCTTTCTGATAATGTAGTCGTCGCAAGTATATACCAATATTTTCGAGCAATTTGACAAATTTGAAGCAGGAAGAGTTATCTAAAATTCTCACAGATCTAATACATCTTTGAAAGACTACCTTTTCAAAGCAAAGTAAAAGTGCTACATGCAGTTTATGTATTCTCTTACGAGAACTTATTTCATTGGAGCCCTAGCGTATAGCACATTATCTTCTTCTCTTTAATGTCGCATACAGAAATCTGAATGTGAACATAGTGAGCATCTTGTCGTATGTGAGATAGGAAGATACGTTGTACGCTAGGGCTCTACTTTCTTCTTACTTTCGTCCAGTTTGAATATAGTCACATCACAATTTAAGCATCTGCTACGAAAAATACGTAACTTCCGCGAAAGTCGTTTCGTTAATCCATTTTTCTTACGGTTTATCAGTGATAGAAAGAAAAGGCACTATTGTATATCTATCTTTTGTGCTATGACACAAAGCGTGCGCAGTACACAACGAAAAAATGCATATCATTATCGCATATAGCAAATGATATGCGGTACTTTCGATAATCATCTCATCTCTAATCATGTGTGAAGATAAACTGATTTACTCTACGTACGTTATTTTGAAAGAAAAGAAATGTACGAATCTTTCTTACATGCACACTACTTACTCGTTCTTTTCCTCTTTTCTCTGTAGACATACATACATCGAAAATAAATTAACAGATTTTCAAACTGTGATTTTTTGTGCTGATAAATTATGTCACAATTATCATATGCTAGTATTTTAGTTCTTCTAGTTATTATTATCTGTCTTGTATGTAGTCTACAATTACTTTGCGGTATATCAGTTACAAATGTTCTTACTAAAGCATCATTCAATATTGTTCGTTCATTCAGCCATCTTGATTGTCAACTATCATTGTCTGAAAGTGATAACTATTTTTGTGAAACTAATACAGATTGGAATGAACGAAAAAGAGTTTATAATATGCAAAATAAACGTAATTTACTAAAAATAAAACATTCGATATTTTTTCTAACAAATTGGGAGCCAAATTTTCAGTGTACATTTGAACGTCGAATAGGAAAAATTGGAGATGGTGGCAAATGGGTATGATTTTAAAAAATGAAAAATGAGGATAAGTTTTACTTATTTTTTATTTTTTGCCGTTTAGGTCTGTGATCCCAATCGTTTAGAGAATAAGAAATCATGTTTAGTTTATAGTGCAGGTAGTAACGGTGACTTTTCGTTTGAAAAAGATTTGAAATCACTACTACCTCATTGTGAAATTCATACGTTTGATCGTGGTATATTTAAATGTCCAAAGCATGTGTGTAATTATCATCAAGCTCTAATTGGAAACGGAATTAATGGAACAGAAACGATTGAGATGTTAATGGAAAAGTTAAATCATCAAGAACGTGAATTAGACATTTTAAAAATCGATATTGAAGGAAGTGAATATCCTCTTTTTACGCAAATGTTTAATCCAAATAGTACAAATAAAGTCTATCCTCGTCAAATATTATTTGAAATTCATATTGGTCGCAAACAGAGTTATGTTACTCATCGATTATTTGATTATTTAAGACAGCGTGGCTATGCAATATTTCATAAAGAACCGAATTTGATAGGAGGACCAATATATTTTGAATATGCAATGCTAAGATTAACTAATATTTTTACAAACTAGAAAATTAAGATCGTATAATATTTTTTGCTATTTTGTTCAGCGGCGTATGCAGAAAGCCACACCAATTTGACGCGAAAACATTTTATTTATCCAGTAGTCAGTTTCAATAAAACTTCTGTTCAATAATTTTTGATGAACTTACAAATGACCCATTGATCATATCATTTTTTGATCAATAAAAAATTTAGAACTTCGTGGCCGGACATTATTTTTTCACTCACCAAACCTCATTTTACTTCGAAATGTTTGCTCTTTTAGATGTGATATGAAAAGTTTTTATCAAACTTGCTCCTGGATAAATAAAATGTTTGTATTTAGAATGAAAGATTGCGAAAAATGCTCCTCGACTGGGACTTGGAGTCAGGACCCTCTGATTATAGGGCAGACGTAAGGAGTGACTTGAAACACTGCTTAGTGAGCATTCCAGTCGAACTTAAGACCGTTACCGTTCTTCTCTACTGTTCAGTCAAGCTTACAGGCGTGGGTGAAGAATTAAAAATGACAATATATTGTCATTTTTAATTCTTATCGCATTTTATCCACTACTTCTTAACAAATGACAGAATACTTTGAGCTTCTCGAACAGTTTATTCCTGAGAGTGTAAAATCTGATGAATATGTACTAGTCTTAGGGAATCTCAGCCCTAAGTTTAACTCCAAAAAGTTAAAGATCTGTGTAGTATCCAATCTATTCGTCAGGCCTTTTCTTCTAACATCACCATAAGAAACTGCTTTGGAATAATATGTATTATCCAGAAACCTGACTAAAATCATTCGTTCGATATACTAGCTTCTTATGGCATTCTATTCATCATATACTCTTAGCGAGCTTTCTGTTTCTCATTCTCACAAAGATTAAGAAATAAGGTCATCAGAGAAGTTAAGGCAGAGGAGATCCTGGTCATCGGTTATGTCGCAACTTAAAGTTCATAGGAAGTTTTCGTCGTTAGTTAATAAATTTCATAAAAATCATTCAGATATTCAAGCAACAGTAACCCTTATAACGAAAAATAAGCAACTGGAACCTGTAAACAATGACTTCGCCAGTGTTGGAGGCTGTCTGTATTTAGGAGCCAGCATGGAAATAAGTAACTGATAAACTTTTAGGATGCAGATATGACAATTTCATGGAGCGGACATCGGTATCCGACAAAGCTGTTACAAGCATCCTTGCCTGAAAGTCGCAAATATGTATTCTGAATGTTGACCATGGGACAATTTTACTCTAGAAAAGAAGTAAACAAGGTGCAGTTTTATCCAGTATCGAATTATAATAAGCTGTTTTACGATACGACGATTGTAGGAGCTGCGCCAGCTCATAAATTTAGATACTGATATTGTTGTTTTTTTATGCGTATTCTTCAGGCAATTGCTGATTTTAGTATAGTATTGCATTATCCATACACATCAGTAATACGTCGAGATGAGCTCAAAAAAGAGCGTTTAGATATACCGGCAATGATAATTAATTATTAACATTTTACAGTTAGCGCTCAATGATTTCGTTCTAATCATATTTATTATTAAAATGAAAGAAGTAGCCAGGTAACACTAGAGTCACAAAATCAGATGAAAAAAAGTCCATCAGTCTCTTTGTATTTTATTATCTAATTATCAGATTCCGTTTCGTAAAGATATGAACAGGTATGGGATTGGTTCTATTCTGTATGCAACAGCGATGTGAATATATAGCGTCTCGAAAATCTTGAAAACGGCAATTTTAAGTGTTCTCTACTCTCACTGTCCTATCTCAACAAAAGCTTCTTTGAATACTTGCTTATGTCCAGATTATTGCATACTGACGATTTTTTAGAGTTTATCAGCAAAACTCTATAATATTTATATTCTCAAGAACAATATTTGAATGTAATTATTGTTACCGGTGGTTTGAATGGTCACCGCGCCGAATGGCGAAGCGCATCCACAAAGCTCTAAAAAGTCAGAGGTGGAGCTTATTTGATAGGCTTTGTGAGTAATATGGTCTAAGTGTATAAGCCCACTCGTCTCATCTGAAACACATTACTTGATTCTCTAACGCATATGAGTCATGTTGAAGTGATTTAAAATATAACATCTAATTGTGATCGTTGTCGTTTTGTTGACTAATTCGATCAAAAAAAAAAAGTCTACCAGACTAATTTATAACTATAACAAAGCTAATTGGGATGTGTTTTGAAATAATTGAATTTAGTGCCGTGGTAAACACTATTAAAAAGCATGAATAATATCAATGAGAAGGTTGCGTGCTTAACACATGTAGTTCTCGATCTCGTCAAAACATATATATTAAAACAAAACTGTCAAAGTCTCGCGTAGTTATAAGATCTGTAAATTTCGAAAAGTTTACACGAGGAGAAATAATTTGTTCAGAAAATGACAAAATTGTGACAAGAAGAAGGCACTACACCCTCAGGCAGAGTTCGAAAAGACATACGTCGAAGTTAAAACAAAACTTTTATACAAAAATATCGTCAAAAATATTTTCTTATACAAAAGGCTTGGGGGACACTAGGCAATGAAGCTCTATTGCAAGGCATCGATCAGTATCCCCAGGGGAGTAGATACAGAAGGTGGCATAGAGAAGACGAGTCTGTTTAACAAATATTTGGCTGCTATGTGTGATCTCAGTCTCTTTTAAAACGACAGCAAGTACATAGGACTAAATAAAGCAGTCGGAGAAGGTTTAACGAGCAGAATCTTCGTAAAAAAATAATGGAGTGAGTAGTAGTATTGTCCAAAACCGTTAACAGTGAAATATCCCAATCAGTCCGTGGCCCGTTGTCATTGCCATAATAATAAAATATATTTGTAGTTTAGTGATAAGGCTAAATAAGGGGAGATATATCGCCAGTGTTGGAACCTGTCTCTATTTAGCGGCACATTCTTTGCCACATTATCTGTCAACTCATTCCCTATTCATCCTTGATGTCCCGATATCGGATTAGTTTTAAATTGAGAATTTTGACGGTTTAAATTCACCTATGACGGTGAATGGGCAGATGACAAGAGGCCCGATCCAGGAATCTGCATTTATGTGAATGCGGAGACTTACAACGGCGAGTATAGAGATGGCAAGATGCACGGTAGAGGAGTTACCAGATATGCGAATCAGGACACGTACGACGGCGAGTTGGAAGATGGCAAGAGGCACGACCGAGAATTTTTCACATTGATGAATAGGGACACCTACGACGGTGCATGGACAGATGATAGGAGGCGCCGTCGACGAATCTGCACTTATGCAAACGGCGACCGCTACGATGTCGAGTTTGAAGATGGCAAGAGGCACGATCGGGAAATTTTCACATTGATGAATGGGGACAGCTATGATGGTGAATGCGCAGATGATAGGAGGCGGGGTCGAGGAATCTGCAAGAATGCAAATGGGGACTGTCATGATGGCGAGTTCAAAGACGACAAGAAGGATGGTCGAGAAAATTCCACATTGATGAATCAAAGACAGACAAAACAAAGTACAACAAAAAAGAGAAGTTAGCATGCCACAAAAAGCAAGTAAGAATAATAACCGTACATGGTTGGCTAGAAAAGCGTCTAAGTACAGCAGTAGATGATTGAAAAATGGACACAAATAGCCGATCATCCGTTGTATCAATACCTCCAGCTAAATAAACAAATGAATAATAGAGCCGTATCGAATAAGGAATATCTCTGTCTTTTCACATCTTGACAAATGTTAGCAAATGTCTATATGTTAGGAAATGTCTGTATAGACATGTGCTAACATTTGCCAAGATGCGAAAAGACAGAGATATTCCTTATTTGATACGGCTCTAATCATGTGTAAAGATTTTGATGGAAAATATCTTTTTCATCTCTTACGAGAACAAGCCACAATCATCTATCACAATCATTTAATAAGTATAATAATACTGTAAAGCACTATTCATATCAGAAACAAAATAAATATCAGCGAATCAATCCTGATTATATCAGGTGATAACTGAATAGTATGTCGCATGATGAAGTAATCGCGGAAGAATTTGTTTCACTTCCATAGTTATGATTAATCAATATGATAGTCACTCACAATTTCAATATAAGAGAGCGGGAAAGAGCTCCGCGATGATAAGAGGCGGGGTCAAGCAATCTGCACGTATGCAAATTTTGACCGGTATGATGCCGAGCCGGAAGATGCCAAGAGGCACGATCGAGGAATTTTCACATTGATGAATCGGGACAGCTATGATGGTGAATGGGCAGATGATAAGAGACACGGTCGATGAATCTGCAAAAATGCAAATGGGGACTAGTATGATGGCGAGTTCAAAGGTGACAAGAAGGATGGTCGACAAATTTTCACATTGATGAATCGGGACAGTTATGATGGTGAATGTGGAGATGATACAAGGCCGGGTCGAGCAATCTACAAAAACCTACGAAAAAGCACTCATGTTGAGTGCTTTCTCGTTCGCAGAAAACATCAAAGTCGATCAACATAAAATTGCTCAAGTTCTGTGAAAATTTCTCTACGATACTTCTTGTCGTCTATGAGCTTTTTTCTCCTATGTATCGTTATGTTTCTATGATGGACAGAGCTGGATAAGTTAGAGGTTTTGCAAGTCAAATCAAATCACTAGAAAACCTTTTCAAGCCAAGTCAAGTCATTACTTGAGATTTTTCACAGTTTTTATAGTTTTAAATAACCAGGCTATAAGTATTTTCGAAAGAATTTTAATCAAACTTGGTTTATTCAACGACATTCTTCTGTTATCTCGCAGTTGGCATGAAAGAACTGCGTTTATCTTTCTCCTAGTGGAACTGGGTAAGATTTTTCATTGAAAGGCCACAGAAAAGAGCCACTTTTAGGTAAAAAAAGATAATGAATATCTTATACTTACAAGTTTTTTTCTTTTGTCAAAAAATGAAAATTTTTCTTTCTGTTTATAAAAGTATGTTGGGTCTATTTAAAAAGTGTTCACAAAAGGTAGCGAACATGTATGCAGCCAGTGACAGTGCGACAACAAAGATAAAATCCTTCCAGTTTCGAATTAAGGTCAAATTTTATCCTTTTTATAGTGTGCTGGCAAAGTTGAAAAAATATTCTAGTTTATTTACGAACTAATTTCTCTCGATGTGAAGAATATTATCATTCTACGTATTGTCCTCTCATCGTTTTCTCTTTCTTCTCTTCTTAACATAAGAAACGGTTGAAGGTTCATTATTTGTGATGCTTTCAATAGGGTCTCTTTAAGCAGTGTCTTTATATCAAATATATCGTTCTGCAAGAAGTAAGAATGCTACTTGTGATATGAATTGGACTAGCTTGAGAAGAGTTAGATAATAACAAATCATTTGATTGATATAAGCGTTGGATTGAGATGACAAATACCGTCTCACTTCCTTTGTCGATTGGCCAGACTGGTATAAACTGTTATCACTGCTACTTTCATTCTCTCCCGGATCATCATCATCTTCCCTATCGTACAACCAGATTCTCCCTGATAATGGATCCATTCGGCCAAAGACAGTATCTCTTGCCGTTATGTATGGTCGCCACCTGCCTTGTTTCGGACCTATATGATCGGAGTTGTTATAACAACCGTCATGATAGAAGCACATACCCCAGTTTGACACGGCAAATAGTTCTGGGCCAAATTCACTGATTGTTCGATAGTGGGTGCCATTTGGAAAGCCGTCGCCAGCACGATTATATAAAACTTTCAGTTCTTCCCAAGACGTTTCGACCCCTATGGTTGTACCTGTTTGATGGTCCCGATCACGTCGATATGTGAATGAGCAAATTTCGAAGTCAAAACGATGCTCTTCCCGTTCCATGTTTAAAAACTAAACAAAATAGCAATAAATCGAACATATTGACCGATGTTGGAAAAAAAACGTTTTTGTTCTTTTGATACGAGAAAAAAGAACGCCAATGTTTCTTCTCCTCCTCTCCATAATTGCGCATTGAAATATGCATCAACAGAAGAAAGAACGCAAGGGCGTATGACGTTCTCCGAAAAGCAGCGATTTCTACATATTACGATGTTGGCCATTTTTCTTCCTTTTCTTTCTTATCAACACGCTGTAAGAAGTACACCTACAACTAGGTTACAAGTACAAATAGGTTACTACAATCGTTATTAACCGTTAACCGTAACCGGTCATAACAGAGTGGGGCCAGTACAAGTATACTCGAGTACAAAATTCCTAGTACCCGTACTTGGAACTTTTTTTAACGAGTATTTCAAAAAATACTCGAGTACTTCCTAAAAAACTTGTGACCTTTCTTTTACTATTTATATATTTCGGTATAAAAAAATCGATTTATTCAGAAATTTTTTCGGATTTACCGGCTTCTTCAGGAAAACAAAATACTCGGGTACTACTCGAGTACTTTTCAGAAAATACTTGTACTCAGAAATCCGCGTACTCGCCAATCTCTGAATCATAACCGTAACCGTAAATAACCGGTGGAACGGTTAACTTTTGTGCAACGTAGTGTAGACTGTCACTATAGCAGATGCACTATAACGTCAGGACAAAGATCATCCTTGTCTGCTTCTAATGTAAGCCGATATCAAAGAACTAAAAACCAAACATACACTAACGAGAGAAGGTCCCTAACTGATAAATCACTTTTGAGTCGAAAGCTAGTGGATTATAGGTTATCGACCATGCTGATTCCCAATATGACCACGGGGATTGGTTCCCTATAGCCCTTCGAAGATCCAGTTTTCTGGGAAATCAGTTTTTCAGAAACTTTAAAACATAACTAAAACCTTTCATAGTGAGGTATAATTGTAGCCCGCAAATTTTTGATTAAAATGAGACAACTTATAAAAAGTGAACGGCAAAGATAGTAATGTATACGCTCTCGGTACAGCTGTATACACTTGCAGAGTAGATATTTGACTTTTCGCCTTTCCCTCATTTCCATATAGACACACACACTGTGAGAGAAAACCAAGAATTTTCACACGTACAGTGAAGACAGGACGAAGAAAGAGAACTATGGTCATGTGGAAAATTCTGGTTACATGTTAAATTTTATATTTTACTTTCCCAATGAAGACTACTTGACCTTGAAGTCTAATTCTAACCGCGTCTAGTGATGTGTGATTTCAATATCAAGAAAGTCCAACAAATATTGCTGACATAAATTATATGAATATTAAGATCTGGAAAATAGAGATATAAGAAAGATAATACATCCCCACCAGTGATGAATTAGTGCTTTGATGTTTGATCAAACAGTGAACGAACACTTTTGGTGCCAAAAATGTTTATATGCTTTTGCTCTCGATAGGCAAAGATTTACTAAAAGCGTTTTCGTAACTACAGATATATTTATTTTTCAAATAAAACTGTATCGATTGGAATTAGATACACTATCTAATTCCAATGTCGGTACAATTTTTGTCTCTATTTCCAACGGAGTCATTAATTTACAATAGAAAACGAAAGGTCTTCAGAGATTCGAACAGTGTCTTCCTTGCCAGCACGTTGAAGACACGCGCGTACTCGGTTGTACAATTCGTGAAAGTCTGTAATGCTCTCATCCTCTTTAGCCATATGAAGGCCGCAGAGGAGGAGCCCGATGATGATGAAGTCTGCATTCATACTGTATTTGCTCTTTTGGTATGAATAATTTGTTGTCTCAGCTTTTTCTCGCGAAAGTTTGTTGTTCTTCCCTGTGCGGGCTTCATAAGGCTAGAGGTTGAGAGCACTGAAGACTTTCACGAACGGTGCAACCGAGCGCACGCGTATCGTCAGCATGCTGACAAGGAAGACACTGCTCGATTCGAACGGTGTATATTTGAAAGTAATATTTCCATGTTCCATCGCTGAAAACTTTAGCTTTTCAGGACTTTGAGTGGAGTTTATAAGCTTAAAACTGATGCCTTAAGATGCAAAATGTTTTCAACTTTTTTTTTTCAAAATGTAGCTGGATAGATGCCTTTTATAGTACAGTTACAGCCTCATGTTCAGTTCATACGAAGCTCTGTTAGACAGTATACTACATGACGTGCGCTGTACAGCACACAACATTACTCTACCTAGGTAGAGTAAGAGAAGTGAAACTGACAATACTTAAAGCGGGGAATTTCTCCGCCCTAAGGAGCACGACAACGGCGCTCATTGCTACGACCTGAAGAGAAACCTTGTTTTCCCATTCACTCTCACAACCCACCTCCGCTCAATATTAGCTCTGAAACATACTGAAGCGTTCATTAGATCACTATGATGTGTGGACATATTTTTGAAATACTTATTTATAGCTCATTTTGACGCGCGAGAAAATCTCTATCGAATGGTATATTTATCGTGGTGGCTAGATGACGAACGTTGGTCATAGAATGCTCACGGTTAAACAAGTCGCCCACTTGTCACGGCTTTGCAGCAAGTATTTCTAATGTCAAGGTGCCCTAGGACACCTTTTTCACTATTTTATATATTTGAAATTGTAGTGTAAGTAATTCTTTATCGAACAGTATATTTATCGTAGTGACTAGATGATAAAAGGTGTCATAGATTATCTTAGATTTTTTGCACGTAGAAGATTATTTTTCATAGCCGGAAGTATTTCTAAACATACTTGGCCTCAGAACGACTATTTCCGTACAGGTGATATACAGAAATATAGCGCAGAAACGAGCTTTCGAATGACACTAATATTCCATATATATTACCTAGAAAACCAGAATATTTTTCTGCAAAACTGTTTCTACTTAGGAGGAATGAACCTGTACGTACTTAAATCTGTTTCATTTTCTTTCTAAACACAAATAAAAGCAGAATGGTAAACGAATGTGTAACTGCAGAATATGGAGAGCATACTTTTCTAAAAGAACTGTTCT
>CAJNOQ010004104.1:0-18344 GCA_905250885.1 Didymodactylos carnosus | reverse complement strand
AATGTGATTGATATTAACTTTGGTAGTTTTATTTTGATTTGTTTTAGTAAATTTAAATGACACTTCCATGATCTAGATTGAAATAAATTAGTCGATTTAACATGATACCATGTCCAAAGAGCATGTAAAACGTTTAGATTGGTCGATTTAAGAGTTTTATTTGAGATTTCGTTCTGTTAGGTTTCCAACTTTATTATTTGTCCTGGTAATATTCCCAGCTTTCTTTCAGGTGCGCAATAACAACTGAGTCATAATCATCTATGGAAGTGGTAATATGATACGTAAGTCAAATATTTAAACTGAGAAAGAACGTCGTATAAAAGAAGGAGAACAGCAACTTTGTCAGATCAAAATATTTTTTTTCAACAATTGTCAAGCTTTGAGAAAAAGAAAATAATTATCAAACAATGGATAAAAACCAGGCAATCGCATCAAAGACCGGCGTTACAGCCGAGAGCTGTATTAAAACATATCCAAAGGGAGAAATTAATGTTGGTCTACCATTTAATATTGGTGTTAAACTTGATGGAGGCAAGAAAGAAGACTGTGGTAATCCAAATTGTAAAGATTCAGGCACGTATAAAGGCGATGGCGAGAAACAATCGAAATAAATAGCATGGTAATTATCTTCTAGAACATTATAATATACATTTTTTGTGCTTAATCAGCTCAATTTTCATGTAATCTGTCCTTTTTAACCAGATTAAATAAACAAGTACCGTCGTTTAAAATCCACAACAAACTTCTTGAATAAGATTATTTTTATTAGTTGAATTATACCAGAATGATTTTGTCGATCAGAAATTCTATTAATTAAAATAGTTAGTTTTTCAATGGAAAATTCTTTAAGGGGACACCCCTCAGAAAAATATTTCCTACTTAGAATGGTCCGTTTGAGCTGAAATTTTTAGGGATGAGTGTTCCTGGTGAGATATACTTCTGGTAAAAATTTTAGTTCTATAGGTCGTACTAGAACAAAAATTTCTGGCTGATTCATAGGTCATTTTTAGCCTTCGGGAGAATTGACAAAACACCGTCCCAATACGAGATATAGAGCTCGGGCTAGTTTCAAACTAAAGCCCATGTCTGTATACAAGTTTTCATCAACCAGAATTTTTAAATTCTGTATTGTTCATTTTTTAAGAATATTTTAGTAGACATGTCTTCATTATTTTTAGAATCGACATAAAAATGATGATCCACCGATGGTAAATTCCGCTTTTCTCAACCTAGGAATCGATTTCAAAAAAGCGGTTGATGAAAAGTTTCCTCTCACTGAGACCTTTAAAACAAAACGAAAATGTTGGGTATAGCTCGATATATGAGGGAGGAGTTCCAATTTTTCTGATTGGAAACGATGTTATGAGAAAAACGCTGAGGAACTTTTAGAAATGGTTTTTGTGAAACATGATCGAAGATGAGTGTTGAAGTGTTAAGAGGTAAAAATTTGCGCCCCCCCACAGACCGTGGCAGACGTAACTATGAAAACGTCACATACCGTGACAGACACGTTAGCAACACCCCCTCACCCAGTGTTGTAGCGACGATATCTGAAGATTGACTCATCCATTTGAGCTGAAATTTTCAGTTTCTTCCTAACTTGACTTGATCTATCTACTGTAAAAATATCAGCCAAATCCGTCACACTGAGTGAGCAACGTTCTACATATATTGGGTGTGGCTTATGTGCAATGTCTCTTAGAAAACTCAATTTTTGGAGGAAAATCGGACATTGAGTTTTTAACATAAGAAGATCCGCTGAAGTTTCCTCTTTCAGATTATATATGGGTTTTGAAAAACAGTCAGATTTTGACGGACTTACGAAGGAAATATGCGCGCTACTACCATGTTTTTCGAGAAATTTTTACAATTTTTTGAAATCTTTCGGTTTTTAAAAAAGACTAGCTTGTCATTTGCATCAGCAATGTAGAGGCTTCCTAATTGAGTTAGACCCTAATTACTGGAAACCGTATAAAGAGGGCAACTCGTCACTGTGAAGAAAAATTTTTTCAGAAATGTTTGCTGATAATCTTTAATATGCTGAACACTTCATCTGCTGGCAGCACCATCCGGCGGTGCTTCTGGAAATTTAAAAATTTTTTTATTTAAAACTGGAAAATGTCGAGAATCGCTCCTTTTTCGGCAAAAAGGCGACTCCATATCAGAGCCATTTTGTAGGTATCCCAGGACAGTTCTTATGTGACACTGTAGACCACACATAGGCCTTTCTCGTTGGATAACTATGGCAAAAATTTGAGGGCCATTTTATTGTTTTAGAGAGAAACAGCGTGTCCAATATACGACTTCGAGATGCGAGGATTTCGTGGTGTTGATAGAAACTATTCAATAGAACATCGGAGACCACATATTTTTTGAATCGGCTGACGCCAGAATTCATAGAAATGGTGCCTGTCTCGTATGAAAGAAGTAGTTGAATTGAACGATGTCGATTGAGCAGTGTGGGTCGTGGCTTACATGGACTGCCTGATATGTAGAGTTTCGTGGACAAGTGAAATGAAAATAGATAATCCTTTAAGGATTCAGTCTTTGCTTTCTCTTTCGAAAAAACTTTCGAAACTCACTCTATTATATGATGACCCGCCGTGAATTCGAACCACATCTTAGACTTGAACGATCTACTACTTGGAATAGTAACTCTATTGTCCTGAGATAATCAAGCTATCTCGTGGATAGGAGTTCTGTTTTGCTGTTTTAAGATGGATCGTTTGAGATAAGGTAAGGACATGTACTCGTACGGCAAAAGATAGAGAAAGATCTATTGGATCACTACTGTTCTGATCTATATATTGGAATTATTTTGAATTATGACGTGTAGCTATAATGTAGCTGAGGAGATGATCAGGTAGTTTAACAGTAGAACATCCAACCGGTTACTGGAAGATGCGGGTTCGATTCCTGTCTTGATTATATGATCCTTTTTATCTAATCTTTCGTGTTAGATAAATCATGTCCACTGTGGATGTTCGAAATAATCTCATATGTAGAATTTCGTGGACAAGTGAAATGAAAATAGATGACCCTTTAAGGATTCAGTCTTTGCTTTCTCTTTCGAAACTCACCCTGAACACCCTCACCCTCAAGAATCTTCTAGACTGCTCTAAATGATCCTGTTCACGTAAGATTTTCACTGAAAATTGCAAGATGTTTTGTGTCAACGTAATGACACGAAAAGAGGTATGTGAGCTCCACATTTCAGTCGCAAAGCAACTGCGCTGACAAGGTTATTTTTCACAAAAGTGATGGTTATGAAGGTAGCTGTGTTGAGGCTCCTTTTCTTCAGATTCACTGTGACAGTACATTGTCTTGTTGAAAATTAGTACATATATTAGTGAGGTCCCCTATTTATAATATAACAGGCTCTATCGCGTTTCATATTTTAATCCCGCAGGGATTACCCTAACAGATTTTTTATTGCAGAACCACGTTTATACTCGTAAGAATTTTCATCAGAACAAAAGTTTAGCAGGAAACTCTATATATGAAAAACTCAATGTATCAAGTGCTAATCAATGAAATCCTCAGTTTATTAATTGTTCTTATTGATAAATTGTATAAAATTATATCTAGATTTCATGTGATAATTGTCCAGTATTTGTCCTATTTTTAAGTCAGGTATCATTCTGATACGATCAGCCATTATTAAACTAGGAACTTCCGTCCACATAGACCATTGAAAGTAAAAGGTTACCGTCGTCGAGTTTTGAAAAATGTCTAATATTTTTACAAGACGATATGGCAGATATCGATCGGACATATCTTCCTGATTCTTCCAAAATTTTATTTGGACATGTTCTACATTGGGATAATAAATATAATCTGATTTTGTCAAATGAACAAACATTCCAGTTATTTTATCCCCACATGTGATTGCAATAAATCCACAAGAATTTTTGACATTTGGTGAGTAATGCGATAACCATTGTATCATATTTTCTATAGGTTGATTTCCAAAATGAATCGTAGTGACACTATCCACATTTATGAACATATACCTTGATTTATCATTGCTTGAAACTGGCTCATCCGCTAAGTCGGAACGGGGAAAATATAATGAATTGAATGTGATTGATATTAACTTTGGTAGTTTTATTTTGATTTGTTTTAGTAAATTTAAATGACACTTCCATGATCTAGATTGAAATAAATTAGTCGATTTAACATGATACCATGTCCAAAGAGCATGTATACTAAGAGAAGTACGAAAGGTGAAATAAAGCGCGAGAAATGATACGAGAATGTTGCTTGAATAAATAATAACGAAAAGAGATGTTTTGAAATTTTAGTTTTACTTTGTATATATAGAAAAATATATGTACTTTGGAAAAACGACGACGAATATCACCTAAAAATCGTGACGTCTAAGTAATCTACTGAGTCTCCGGTTTCATGAGTCAGTCTTATGTGTGGGTCTTTGGCGTCGAGTGTTTTTAACAAGTCCACAAAGTCAAAGAGAGGTCTTTTCGTGGTTAGATATATGTCATCTCTAAATCTCAGATATATTTCTTTTTCGTGCAATTGCATTGCTAGAATGTTGTGTTCCCGCTCCATCATGTATACGTCAGCTAGTACTTGGGTCACTGCTGATCCCATCGCGCCACCTTTGATCTATTTATAATATTTTTTGCATCCGAAGAAATTTTTGACATCCGAATTCGCCTCCTACTCAACGGTTATCCATCTAATTTCATTGACGCTCATTACGACCGCTTTGCCAAAGATCTCCGTCTCCGTAATCTTGAATCTCTCTTCCAGAACCAAAGCAAATATGAATACTGTCGCACAAATGTTAGAGATCAGAATTGGACAAGCCACCGACCACTCCGAAAACAAATTGACCCCAAAAAAGATTTGCTCCTTCACTTTTCATATGTACCTTCCATTTCACGCTTCGGACCAAAATTCTACCAAATGTGGACGGAAACATTTGAAGACACACCCCTCACAGATGTCCATCCAATTTTTGCAAATCGCCTGACTGAAAATTTAACTCAAATGCTTGTTCGTAAGAAACCATCCAAACAAATCCTCCGTCCTCCACCAGACAGAATTTAAAGCATGTTAGCATATGTGTGCTGCCGAATTCTTATTACTAATTTTAGGTGATCACCAACAGCTTCACCCATGCACCATAAACAATAATCAGCACGTACAACAACCCAACAGTTAATTCAAATGCAACTCGGACACAATGCAGCGTTAAGCGGCAAGGTCACATACACACTCTAGAAACAGTTTATTTATTTCAACAAAGCAGGAGGAAATAGGAACCTATTTCCTCCTCCTTTTTATCGTTATCTTCATCATTTATTGCCCAAAACCTTTTAATCACACTTCCGGTCTCTCGCTCTCCAAAAACATTCTCTGCAAAAACATTTTCTAAACCAAAAAATGACAATGCTCAAAATGTTTCTTTAACCACATGTAAAAATACACATCCGTTCTACCTTTTTTATCAGGTAAAAAAACTACCCCCTATAGTGCACACGCAATTTATGAACATCATTTTTGTGCAAATATGACTACGTGATATGTGTACGGGTATATGTACAAGTATGACTACGTGATATACGTACAAGGGGTACAAGTATGACTACGTAATCACTCGCCGTGATCAAAATCGACCCCCATATGATTTCTAAAAAATTCGGTTTTTGCGAAAATCTAAGCGATTTTTAGCGAAGTTTTTAACACGATAAATTTTCTCCAAGATTCTTGCCCTATTTACAAGAAATTATAAGCAGAGTGGCGGCGTTCTCAGGGTGCGCGGTTTGGAACGGATCTTCCTCTACAGTAATGTGTGTGTATGCGCGAAAAAATTGGTGGAACGTTCGTAAAATTATCTGACGTCCTTCAAAGTTAGGGTGGAGAGCGTCAGCTAGCATTTGCTCGGCAAGATCCAAGTTCAGCGTTAAATTTTAGAGACTCTGATAAGTCTTCTAGTTTTTGATTATAAATTTGAATTTCTTCATGTAGGATTTTTTGAGAGAAATTATGAAAACGACTGCTTTTGGTTCTGAACATGATCTTGGCGAACGAGATGCTCTTTATTGCAGGGTAAAAACGACGCAAACAAGTTACAAGCTCACTTACCCACTTTATAACGGTGCTGGTGAGCGTGAGGGTGAGGGTGTGGAGGGTGAGGGTGAGGGTGTGGAAATCACCGCGGTAGTAAATGCATCTCTAAATCCAGCAGACATTCCTGAACGCACGACCCCTCCTCCAGTTACGCAACCAGCAACACAGACCTTTGGCACATTGGCGTCATATCCACCATTTACTCACGCAACTGTACCAGAAGTTATTTCACCACCATCACCACCAAGCAGTCGACAGTCGCAATACAAGCAGCAAGGGTCTCGCCGACCAGCAATCTTACGTAAAATCCGTCAGACAATTGGAAGCTTAGAAGAAATTCCAATATTTCCTGCCGCCAAACGACCTCGTACCGGCACACCACATCCGACCTCGCCACCACTATCCCACCGGCACTTCGCACCCATAGTCGCATCATCGCCAATGGTATCAAAACTATTAGTTCCACTAATGCCAAGAGTCGTCACAAGTACATCACCACCACGCCTTAATACTCAATCCACAATCACACTGGCGCCCGCAACGGCTCTCCCGCCACGCACGACTAGCAATGCCTCACAAGCAGTATCAACCAGCATCGCCCCTTTAGTACCACAGCCACTGGTACCGGTACAACGGCAGCAATCGCAGGCAACCATAGAGCAAGTCCATAAGCCACCAGTGTGGATGATGCCAGTAAAAAGCTGGAAATCATCGTCGTCAATTCAACAAACCTCAGGAACGTATAACGGCAAAAAGCAACGGTTTCAAAATGGCACCACATCAAATTTCAACTCATACACAAATATTACCAGCTACATTCCACCACCACCACCCACTATCCCGCCACGTCTACCCAAAACCAATGCACCACGGCCAACTGCAGTACCACTCATGCAACTGGACTTAAAAGCGCGTCGAACGCAGCAACGAGCTCAGCAACAAAGTAGGTACGTAGCTACAAATAATAGATTCAATTTCTTTTTAGATAGGCAGCATGACCCATATTATGCAACACCGCCAACAGCAGATGCCGAGCAACAGAATTATATGGCTCCCCTACCTCCACCACGATATACGACCGTAACCGCAAAACCAAAAAAACCATACGCAAAACCATACGCACAACCAAAGAATGTACAACAACATGCAGCTCCACCACCGATTGATTTAGTTGACGAACCGCGGCAACAAGGTTATCCAGCACAGCGATACCAACAACGAGATACGGCAACAGCAATGACAAATAAACCGAACCACGTCATTTTATCAGATTCAACAATGTCCCGTTTTCGGCTGTCTCAATTTAACAACAACACAGTCAACGTCCGCATAAAATCTAACTCCGGCTTTGGGATACGCGATTACGTTAACCAGATCACCAGTGGTCAACTCCGCTACCTCCTAGCCCAGGCTGAAAGCGTCACACTTGTTATCGGCACAAATGACATTGCATGGAATGTCGCCAGCACCGTTATAAAGTGGGTAAGTGAGCTTGTAACTTGTTTGCGTCGTTTTTACCCTGCAATAAAGAGCATCTCGTTCGCCAAGATCATGTTCAGAACCAAAAGCAGTCGTTTTCATAATTTCTCTCAAAAAATCCTACATGAAGAAATTCAAATTTATAATCAAAAACTAGAAGACTTATCAGAGTCTCTAAAATTTAACGCTGAACTTGGATCTTGCCGAGCAAATGCTAGCTGACGCTCTCCACCCTAACTTTGAAGGACGTCAGATAATTTTACGAACGTTCCACCAATTTTTTCGCGCATACACACACATTACTGTAGAGGAAGATCCGTTCCAAACCGCGCACCCTGAGAACGCCGCCACTTTGCTTCCCCATAATTTCCTCCCGGATACCGTACTTATAAACATACCGCTACCATTAGTCGAAGACCTGATCATTGAGGATCCAGCACCTCAAGAAAAAGTAGATAATCTAGTAGCTATTTTGGAAAACTGGTAAGTAAAAAGCATAGCCGCATTCTTAGAGCCTCTTCAAGCTACTAGCCAGAAATACCTCAACAATCTTGCGACAGACAGAGCGCTGAAGAAGCACCGCGACCTTTTGACCCCTGGAAAAACGACGACGAATATTTAATAAAATGAAAAATGGAAAATGTACTCACAAGAATTTAAACGCGTTTCGAATTATCTTCATCAGTAAATGCTTGTGAACTGGTGACTAGTATTGGAAATGAGTGTGCCTTATATACAGTTTTTTGAACAGACACGATAGAGACGGACAGACGTGTAGAAAAAAGAAAATGAAAATATTATTCAAAGGGAGAGTGATTTATCTGAAAGATTTTGCTGAAAATCGGTGAGGGTCTATTTTTATAATTTCTTCCAAACCGGGCAAGAATCTTGGAGCAAAATTTATCGTGTTAAAAACTTCGCTAAAAATCGCTTAGATTTTCGCAAAAACCGAATTTTTTAGAAATCATATGGGGGTCGATTTTGATCACGGCGAGTGATTACGTAGTCATACTTGTTTAGAATATTTAGGGTATTTAAGACAATCAGGATATCTAGGATAATTAGGATACTTAGGGTGTTTAGTGTATTTAGGGTATTTAGGACAATCAGGCTATTTACGATAATTAGGACATTTGGGGTATGTAGAACATTTAGTGTATTTAAGACAATCAGGATATCTAGGATAATTAGGACATTTAGGGCATATAGGATATTCAGGGTATTTAGATCAATCACGACATCTAGGATAATTAGGATACTTAGGGTATTCAGAATATTTAGGGTATTTAGGACAATCAGGCTATTTACGATAATTAGGACATTTGGGCTATGTAGAATATTTAGTGTATTTAAGACAATCAGGATATCTAGGATAATTAGGACATTTAGGGCATATAGGATATTCAGGGTATTTAGATCAATCACGATATCTAGGATAATTAGGATACTTAGGGTATTTAGAATATTTAGGGTATTTAGGACAATCAGGATATCTAGGATAATTGGATATTTGGCGTATTTAGGATATTTAGCGTATTAAATACCCTAAATATCCAAATTATCCCAGATATCCTGATTGTTCTAAATACCCTAAATATCCAAATTATCGTAGATATCCTGATGGTCCTAAATACCCTAAATATAGTAAATACCCCGAATATCCTAATTATCCTAGATATCCTGATTGTCCTAAACACCCTAAATATCCTAAATATCCTAATTATCCTGGATATCCTGATTCTCTTAAATACTCTAAATATTCTAAATACCCGGAGTATCCTAATTATCCTAGATATCCTGATGGTCCTAACCACCCTAAATATCCTAAATACCCTAAATATCCTGATTGTCTTAAATACTCTAAATATGCTAAATACCCTAAATAACCTAAATATCCTAAATATCCTAAATATCCTAAATATCCTAATTAATAGATTGTCCTAATTATCCTAGATATCCGGATTGTCTTAAATACCCGAAATATCCTAAATAAATATTTAAGACATTTAGGGTATTTGGAATATTTAGGGTATTTAGTAGAATTACGATATCTAGAATAATTAGGACATTTAGGGTATTTAGGATATTTAGGGTATTTAGAACAATCAGGATATCTAGGATAATTAGGATACTCCGGGTATTTAGAATATTTAGAGTATTTAGGACAAGCAGGATATCTAGAATAATTATCCTAATTATTAGATTGTCCTAAATGTCCTAGATATTCTGATTGTCCTGACTATCCTAAATATCCTTAATAACCTAAATATCCTAATTATCCTAGATATCCTGATTGTCCTAAATGCCCTAAATATCCTGAATATCCTAAATATACTAGATATCCGGATTCTCGTGAACACCGTAAATGTCCCAAATAACCTAAATATCCTAATTATTAGATTGTCCTAATTATCCTAGATATTCTGATTGTCTTAAATACCCTAAATATCCTAATTATCCTAGATATCCTGGATATTTAGGGTATTTGAGACAATCAGAATATCTAGGACATTGAGGATATCTAGGGTATTTAGCATATTTTGGGTATTTAAGACAATCAGGATATCTAGGACAATTAGGACAATCAGGTTTTTTAGGGTATTTTGGATATTTAGGGTATTTAGGATATTTGGGACATTTAGAATAATTAGGATATTTTGGGTATTTAGGATATTTATGGTATTTGGGATATTTAGCGTATTTAGAACAATCAGGATATCTAGGATAATTAGGACCTTTACGGTATTTCGGATATTTAGGGTATTTAGTATATTTAGGGTATTTAGGACATTTAGGGTACTTAGAATATTTAGGGTATTTAGGACAATCAGGATATCTAGGATAATTAGGACCTTTACGGTATTTCGGATATTTAGGGTATGTAGAATATTTAGTGTATTTAGGACACTCATGATATCTAGGATAAATAGGACATTCAGGGCATAAAGGATAATCAGGATATCTAGGATAATTAGGACCTTTACGGTATTTCGGATATTTAGGGTATGTAGGACAATCATGATATCTAGGATAAATAGGACATTCAGGGCATAAAGGATATTTAGGGTATTTAGGACAATCACGATATCTGGGATAATTAGGATATTTAGGGTATTTAGAATATTTAGCGTATTTAGAATATTTAAGGTATTTAGGACAATCATGATATCTAGGATAATTAGGATATTTAGGGTGTTTAGTATATTTAGGGTATTTAAGACAATCAGGCTGTGTAGGATAATTGGGATATTTAGCGTATCAAATACCCTAAATATCCAAATTATCCCAAATATCCTGATTGTTCTAAATACCCGGAATATCCTAAATACTCTAAATATCCTAAATGTCCTAGATATTCTGATTGTCTCAAATACCCTAAATATCGTAATAATCTTAGATATCCTGATTGTCTTAAGCACCCTAAATATCCTAAATACCCCAAATATCCTAAATACCCTAAATATCCTAATTATCCTACATATCCTGGTTGTAATATCCTAAATACCTCAAATATCCTAAATACCCTAAATATCCTAATTATTCTAGATGTCCCGATTGTCTTAAATATCCTAAATATGCTAAATACCCCAAATATCCTAGTTATCCTAGATATCATGATTGTCCTATATATCCTAAATATCCTAAATACCCTAAATACCTTAAATGCCCCAATTATTCTAAATGTCCTAAATATCCTAAATACCCTAAATATCCTAAATAACCTAAATATCCTGAATATCCTAAATATCCTAAATATACTAAATATCCCAAATAACCTAAATATCCTAAATACCCTAAATATCCTAATTATCCTAGATATTCGGATTGTCGTAAATACCCGAAATGTCCTAAATGCCCTAAATATGCTAAATACCCTAAATATCCTAATTATCCTAATCATTAGATTGTCCTAATTGTCCTAGATATCGTGATTATCTTAAGTACCCTAAATATCCTAAATGTCCTAGATATTCTGATTATCCTGAATATCCTAAATATCCTTAATACCCTAAATATCCTAATTATCCTAGATATCCTGATTGTCCTAAATGCCTTAAATATCCTAAATACCCTAAATATCCTAATCATCCTAGATATCCTGGATATTTGGGGTATTTGAGACAATCAGAATATCTAGGACATTTAGGATATTTAGGGTATTTAGGATATTTAGGGTATTTAAGACAATCAGGATATCTAGGACAATTAGGACAATCTAATAATTAGGATAATCAGGATATTTAGGGTAATTAGGAAATTCAGGATATCTAGGATAAATAGGATATTTAGGGTATCTAGGATATTTGGGGTATTTAGGACAATCAGGATATCTACGATAATTAGGATATTTAGGGTATTTAGGATATTTAGGGTATTTAATATATTCAGGGTATTTAGGACAATATTTAGGGTATTTAGGACAATCAGGGTATTTAGGACAATCAGGATATCTAGGATAATTAGGATATTTAGGGTATTTAGGATATTTGGGGTATTTAGGATATTTGGGGTATTTAGGATATTCAGGATATCTGGGATAAATAGGATATTTAGGGTATCTAGGATATTTAGGGTATTGGGGGTATTTAGGACAATCAGGATATCTACGATAATTAGGATATTTAGGGTATTTACTATATTTAGGGTATTTAAAACAATCAGGATATCAAGGATAATTAGGATATTCTAAATACCCTAAATATCTTAATTATCCTAGATATCATGATTGTCCTAAATACCCTAAATATTCTAATTATCTTGGATATCCTGATTGTCCTAAATACCCTAAATATTGTAAATACCGTAAATGTCCTATTTATCCTAGATATCGTGATTGACCTAAATACCCTAAATATCGTATATGCCCTGAATGTCCTAATTATCCTAGATATCCTGATTGTCCTAAATACCCTAAATATCTTAATTATGGCAAAATATTTGGATTTTCCTAAATACCCTGAATATTCTCAATACCCTAAATGTCCTAATTATACTAGATATCCTGATGATCCTAAATACCCTAAATATCCTAAATATCCTAAATGCCCTAAATACCCTAAATATCCTAATTATCCTAGATATCCGGATTGTCGTAAATACCCGAAATATCTTAAATACCCTAAATATCCTAAATACCCTCTATTTCCTAAATATCCTAAATATCCTAAATACCCTAAATATCCTAATTATCCTGGATATCCTGTTTGTCCTAAATACTCTAAATATCCGAAATACCCTAAATATCCTAAATATCCTAAATATCCTAATTATCCTAGATATCCTGATTGTCTTAAATACCCTAAATGTCCTAAATATCCTAAGTACCCTAAATATCCTAATTATCCTAGATATCCTGATTGTCTTAAATACCCTAAATATCCTAAATACCCTGAATATCCTAAATGTCCTAGATATCCTGAAAAGCCTATATATCCTGGAGATCCTATATACCCTAAATATCCTCAGTATCCTGAATTCGGTGAATATAATAATTTTGGGTGATTGGTGCTGTAGGTTGTTGGCGGAATGAGTGTTATGTTTTGCGACTGTTTGATTGGTCGAGGTTGAACTTGCGGCAAGTGCAGTTTCTCCATGATGTCCAGAAAACAAGAAACACTCTTCGTTTAATCAAAAACAATCAAGCATCGGTTTCATCGTTATTATCTGTTAAAGAAAATGCCTCGAAACGGAAATGATGAATTATGTTGAAAATACAAATACGGTTTCAACACACATTTTAAAACTTCATTATTTGAATTATCTTCAAATATCTTCTGATACAAATCAATTGCACTGAAAACAGTTTGATGGAATTTGTTTTCCGTCGCTATTTCAATTTGTTTCAAACGTGAGTGCATTTCATCTACATCGTACATCAATGAATAATACGAATTCGAACAATATTTGATTGTTGTTGATGACAATGAGTGTTTAAATATATTCTCAATTTTCAGTTGTAGGCGTATTGACCTTTTCTCTTCCAATGTGAGGAGAGTTGTTGACATTTTAATAAATTGCACGACTAGTTCACAATTACTTAATGTGGGACATTCATCGGCTTCTACCGAATCACAACATTGCCCAATTAATCTTTGATAATCATGTAAATAACGACAAACCGATGTAGCCTCAACCATAGATAAATAACGTCATTTATTGTCATTACCTCTCTGAACGTATTTAGTGCTTAAGAAGCCTTAGTTGTCATTTATTTAAGTAGAGGAACATGTTCTATCCATGTCGGAGTTCGGAGATGACATGTTTTCCGAAATAATCAGCATTATTTGTTCCGAATTTCGGTAATACATCTCAGAACGAACGTCAAAGCTGAGATACGAACGATTTTTTATGCTCAATTGGTTTGGTTTTACAGATAAATTTTGCTCCAGCGGTCAAAAGTTTAACACGCTTTTAGTATTTCAACAATTTTTTTTATCCGATAATAGCAAAAATTTCTGATATATATCATTAAATGTAGAACTGAATGGGCTACATTTTGATAAAAGGAATTTTAAACAATTGCTAGTTGTAGTCTTTGAATTCAAATTATATATTTATATTTTTTAATTAAAAGCCGTAGAAAAATTCCATTTTAACTTTCAACTTTCAAGTACTCCGTTAGAAACAGGATTGAAAACTGAAAACGATATGATTTTATACTTATAATAATTCGTCTTAACGGAATTTTTTAAAAATAATTTTTAGATTTTAGAAATACCATATTGCTTTAACAGTGAAACGAAACCTGGAGCAGAGTTCATTCTATCTAACGAGATCTGCTAGCCCACTGTACAATGTGCTGTTCAAGTGATGCGACGTCTCTAAGTCTCAGACGTACTTTCAGCGATGATTTTTCAGCGATTTCTTTCTTGTTTTGCACTCGATAATTTTCAATATGTTGCATTACTTGAACAGCACATTGCACAGAGGGCTGGCAGGTCCCTACTTTACTCAACCAGAACTCATTTTTCATGCAATAAAAAAAATATTCAAAATTATCACCCAAAACTGGATCGAATGCTGTATTTTTTCAGCCTTCCCGGCAACTTTCGTTTTTTTCGAATTTTCGTGGTGTGAAAAATACCTATTTTACCAAAAAAACTTTAACAAACAATTTGGAACTATACATTTCCAAACATACAGAATTCCAACTTTTTCGCTTCGGATGCGTAAAAAATGAGTTCTGGTTGAGAAAATTTACACTAACGGGCAGAATTCCCAGCTTTTCGCTCACGATGCAGAAAAAATCAGTTTTCAATGCTGAATTCAGAAAAATTAGCTTGAAAAATTAAAAGTAAACGGAAAACGCAAAATTTGAATCTTTTGAAACTGTAGCGATTTTTAGTAAAATCGGTCCTTTGAAACTTTTCAAAATTTCGACCTCAAAAAAGTTCCTCAAAAATTAGAATTAACTTTTTCTTACTCAGTTCGGTGTCCTCTATCAAACCATGTATAAATAAATCAAAAAGAAAAAGTCACTAAATTACAGGCACGTTACTTGAAAGTTGAAAGTTAAAACGGAATTTTTCTACAGTTTTTTATTAAAAAATAGAGGTATAATAGTCCCTAAACAAGGGCGATGAATGATGAATAATAGCTATTGATAAATCACCATTATATTCCCCACTGCGATATAACGAAACATTTATGTTTATATAATCCCTTACTAGTTCAGGTAGATGAAACTGGGGAACATGAATGAAAACTGCTGTTCTCTTACTTCATTTTGTAACGATATTTTTGTTCAAGAATAAAATAAGAAACGGCAGAATTGGATATTTTTGTTGATATAGAAAATGCTACTTTTATCCAAATACTCTTGTCTTTTTATTTAGCTGAAAAGACAGCTGTTCAACGAATTTATTAGACATGAATAATATTTTGTTATATAATCGCAGGGAGAAAGACAACGATAAATGATGAGTAATCATTATTCGTCATCTAACGTTCTTATTGAGTAATTATTATTTATTTATCTATCTGATTCCAAAAAGACAATGAGTAGTGGTAATAGTGGTCCCAATCCTGTCTCACATAGAATACAGTTTATGAATATAATCAGTATCATATCATCGACAGCTACTCGAAACATAGTTAATTCAAAACATCCTCAACAGTATGCTGACGAGTAAAATTTAATCTGATATTTCAGTAACTAAGAGGGACCTTTTTCTGAAAAGTGGATCGATACGCAGTACAATTTGTGGACTTTATACCAGTATAAAAATTTAGTGTACTCTATTATCTTTTTCCGAAAAATTATTATTGTCTATTGTGTGCTCGTACAAGAAAACATCGTAGTTCTTAATGTATGATATTAGTTACATTTAGTGTACATATTATGTAATTTGTGGGCAATTTGTCTATATATTGTTGTCTACTTTGCAGTAAATAATTCTTAAAGAAAAACAGACTGACACGCATACAAATTATGCGTGAAAATTAACTTCTTCTATCGAGAAGAGAATGAACAAATTTTAGGAAAAAATCAGCTCAATTGCCATTTGGCATTAAACAAGAGACATGCCTTTCTGTTTTATTTTATTTGATCATTCAAGTCTTAATTTGGACTCTTTTTTCTTATATGAGCACACAATATCCATAGAGAACAATCTTTCTCTAAAAAAGACTAAATTATCAAATGTGCCCTAGCTGTAAATTAATTCTGTATTCCGTCCACTTCGCTAATTAAATCTACAATAATAAGACAGGACCCTTTTCCACTTCTTACACTAATTTAAAGTGCAAAAAAATATATTACATATTAATCTCTTTTATAAAACGATTCGTTTCCGTTTTTTGAAACATAGAGGTGGCAATATGACAGATTAAAGCTAATAAAATGTATAGGTTTCGCTTAATTTTCGTGGTTCCGCTGGCAAAAATCAAAGTTGGACCTGGACTCCTCTGGCTACGCTCTTCCGAAAAGGCATCAAGAAACTTATGGTGATCATTCCAAATTCGTGAATTTAGATCATTCTAAAATTAAAGTGAAATCCGAACACTGTCATAACTTAAATGTGTGATATTGACTGCTTTGTATCATAATATATAGTACAATATGTGTTCTTCAGATTAGTATAAAAATTGGAAAGGGCCAGCTCTACTATTTTAGTTTTAATCGCGAAGCGAACAGAATACAGAATAAATTCACTGCGAGCACTACTTCTTTCAAGCATAGAAAAAATTCTATATGAAAAAATTATCCAATACTGCCGTTTCTTATTTATTCTTGAACAAAAATAGCGTTCTATACAAACATATACTTTGCATTAGTGTAAACGCTAGGAATAGGAATCCTGTTAAACAAACATTATACAGCGACTTTACTTGTTACGGTTCCATGCGAAAACCACCTGCTTTTCCTTCGAACGATTCAAGCCGGTAGAGCGCGATATTCAGATCAGACATGTCGAAAAACCGTGTTCACCTAAGTTTGAGCGTGAAGGCAGACAAAAAGTTTTCCGCAAAATTTTTGCCTAAGATCCCCTCAGCTGTTTTGTCTAAAATTTTGGACGAAAACTTTTTCTTTCGGAACACATCGAATTATATATCATTCAATGCAGTTTTTTCGTAGATTCTGAATATCACATTGGTTTTGCATAAAAATGCTTGTGAACTTTTAAAATTTAAGTTCTTCCGTTTTTCTGTTCTGTATATATATGTTCTTGTTAACACTGAGAAAAAGAGAAAAAAATAGATTAATTTTTCTTCTCTCTTTCCATATGACATTCCACATTGTTTCTTTTATCGTCTAGTGTCATCGATGTAAGGATATTTGGCCAGTTTTTATATTTTGTGATTTGAGTGAGAAAGAGGTGTGTCTCAATCATATACTGATAATCTATTAGTACGCATAAAATTTTAAGCTGTCCGAATTTGAATATTTGACAAAATCACATATGTACACCTATTTTTGGACATTTCATCAATTTTCTTGAACACTTCAAACACCAAATAGAGATGTAAATTCATACTTTTATCTTAGAATAGATTCTGGGATTTTCCAAGTTACAATCACAGATTTTACCTTTTATTTATGATGGCACCGAAAAGCACAAGTTTTATGAACAAGAAAATTGCCTCTCTAAAGGGTGTCCTTTGAGGTTAATTTCACCATGTTTTACCCGGCTTTCTCTTCGGGAACATGACGGAATTCATTTCAGGTTCAAATAGAGATTGAGTTCGAAGGAAGTAGCAAATTTACTGACGTCTCTTTCAATTGCCGTGCACTCTAAAGTTTTCATTCAACTTATTCAATTTTTCGTAAAACTGATTGCTTCGAATACATGCAAAAATATTTAAATATCCAGAACGTTTTTCATTAAAAAGAAATAATTCTCAGTGAGTTTACACTGCTGGAATCAAAAGTCAATGAAAACACATTTCGTTTTTGTTAGACACATTGAGTTTAGATATGAGTGTTGTTCAAATGAAAAGAAAACATTCTCGTTTGGTATATAACGGAGTATATAAACACAAAATAGAAAAGTATCGATCTGTATGTGATACGTTGCCCAGAGCATGTGACAAGAGAAATAGTGCATTTTGTTTTCAGTGACGATACGCGTATGTATAAATAGAGATGGGACGAAAGACGTTGTTACATGATTCGCTGTCCTCAGACATCATGTAAGACTGAAGCTGTTATTGCGTAATCAATTGTTATCGCATAATCAGCTGTTATTGCGTAATCAATTGTTATCGCATAATCAGCTGTTATTGCATAATCAGTTGTTATTTCTTATTGCATAATCAGTTGTTATTTG
>CAJNOQ010004103.1:0-18346 GCA_905250885.1 Didymodactylos carnosus | reverse complement strand
AATATAACAGATTCATAGTTTACATTACTTTTTTGCATTAAATCCAAAGAGTGACTCAAATGAGCAGCAAATTTAGTTGCGTCATGCCATTTAGGCCTGTAGCATAAACAAATCAGAAATTTTTGCTTGTGAGAAGTTTTCAGACTGATAAAGCTTGTTTCAAAATCTTTGTTTTCATAGCATGTTAATCTTATTAATTTATTCCAGTCAGTGACAGTTCTATGAAAAAAGGAGAAGAAAATTGTTTGTGAAAAAGACGTTAAAAAGAGGTGGAATGCAAATATGTTTAGAGTGATGAAGACGTAAAGAAAAAATGGAGAAAGGACTAAGGTGATGGTAAATTTTAAAAAACTGAACAAAGTCAAGTTATTTCATGAAATGTACATGGCATAACAGAATTTATTGCGCTTAAGGTGAACGACAACGAACCAGCAATTAATTTCAACAGAATAAACTTCTAGAATTTCTTGCTAAGACTGTTGCAGTTTCTGATGACAGATGTATTAATCCTATCCTCAACAACATGTACCGACAGAAAATGATGTTCATTTAGAGTCGTGGAAAAGTGCTTTTTCGTATTCAGCACACTCGATCATCCAGTAGATTTTCTATTTTATTTTTTTGAAGAGAGGTCCCGTAAAAGGTTTAAGAAAAATTTTGAAACTAATATTACATTATTTTCCAAAGTCTTTTTGTGCCATTTTGTTTGAAAAATTTTCCTAAACTTTTGACAGTACCCTTCGCCAAAAATAGAAAATTCACTGGGTTATCGAGTATGCTGAATACAAAAAGCACTTTTCCACAACTCTAAATGAACTTTCTTTTTTTCTTCACGATGATATGCTCACTCAATATGCAAATGAGCGACACCTTTCAAAATGCTATCGCATCTCATCCCATCTCGCAGATCTGCCAGCTTAATTTTACTATTGCAACTGAATGTCATAATCTTACCTGAGTTATTGAAGGTCTGAGAAGCCTTACTACAAAGAGTTGTTTTCTTGTGGGTGGTGGAGTACAAACAGAGCCACATTCAACGCTAGCAGTTTTTGCTTATTATTTATCTATATTTAATATACAACTGTATCATATTTATTTCATCAAAATCTTTTATTTATTTGTATTTCTCGAAAAAAAAATTCTACAACAGGCACTCTCATGGAGTTTTGGTGACACAAAAACAAATGTGGAGTATGTAATAATGCACTCTGATGCAATTATATATATGATGTATGCTGTGTGACTAATTATTCATATCTGATTTATAAGAAAAGTCGTTATTTCCCACTAACATTTTTTTATAAAACTGTGGTAAATAACCAAGTAATAAATACAACGGTGTTAAGTTTAATAATAAAGGTTTGTTGTGGTTGGTTACACTTTCTTTAAATGTGACTTTGTCAAAGGAAATTTCGTCTAGTCTGTTGAAAACGGATACGTGCGTCGGGTTAGGAACTACATTTCCAGGCAGATTCTAGATTCCCAAAAACACTCTTATAAGTCCTTTTATTGTTTGCTCGAGAGCATTGAGATAATTTACTTAAGTTATGTTTACTGCTGTAAAAGTAATTATAATAATGTTTATTCATGTAATGTGTGACATAATCAAAGGTATCTGTAAAACGATAAAAAAGAAAACAATAAGAGGTTAAAAAAAGTGAGATGTAAATTAAAGTAAAAAGTAAGAAGGGGAAAGTAAGTTTCAGTTGATTCCCTGATAGTTGCAATTATAGTTTCTACTGATAGCTGCATTATACCAGTCAGTTGCAGATCGATGAAAAGATTTTGTTGAAGATTTCAATCTTGTTATTTTATAGAAGCTCGGCTAGCAAAGGAAATCTCGGCAGAAATAACGTAAACAAACATAATCACTTTGGAGAAATCTCTATGAAAATTAATACTAATGCACAATGTTACCTTGTTTCTCTATTTGTTTTAGATTATCTATGGCGAATAGTGATATTTGGTCACATGTATTAGTCATGAAACAAATGACTGAAACTTATTATACAATTACAACATGTTTAGCTGATATATTTCAACGTTATATTAAAATTATAACCTTTAATAATACTAAGAAAGACTCTTCATTTTCTGATAATTCTTTTCAATCATCATCTCTATTGAATGAGTTATGTCATTCGTTGTTTTCTTCAGTTAATTCAGATCAGTCGAAAGTTCTTACAGAATATTTATCTGTACTACAAAATATTTTGAAGTGAGTATGAGAGACAATGAACGTGCGTTATATGCTTGATATCTATCTACTACTTTATATTGCAAAACAAAATCTTCGTTTTATTTCATTTCTATTTTATTTAGATTAACAGTATTTGTATATGAAGATGTTGAAAATTGTTTTGGAGAATAAGGACTATATTGCATTATTGAGAAACATAGTTTTTCTTCTATTTAGTGCCGAACTTCAGTATTCGAACTTAGTCTTAAATGAGAGAAATAACTTTCTTAACGTTGGACAGCGGCTATAAGCTTGATCATTGATCTTCAGCTTTGAGCTGGGTCTGACGTCAGTAACTATTTTTATACATACGGCTAGATTTAGTGTACTTAAGAAAACCTAAAATGATTCTGGAATCCATTATGGTAATAAGTGTTGATTCCAGTTCTGTTTTTTCGGTCCAAATCATATGAAGTTTGCCTTTTGAGTAAATCAAGCTAGTGTCTTGTTAGTTTTCACAAACTTTTCCAATAGCAGCTAATTAACTTCCAGGTTTATTTTACAAGCATTATAAATATCAACTATTTTTGTAGACAAAATACTTTTCATATTAATCTTGTTCAAAATGTTCGTCGTCTATTTCGTTCTGACAATTGTTTACAATTCTTGTTTACAAGTATTCTTGACGAAAAACTTCAGTGTCAAGAATGTGATTATCTATTTTCAAATAGGTATGTGTAATTAACGGTATTGTCATTTTACCTGTCACATTAATTTAATTTTAGTGTTACTGATGTTGTACACGAAATTCAAGAACTCAATTCAACAATATTTACAAAAAAAACCCAAACATCTTGTACATGTTTCAGATGTGGTGATACAAACCAAATGAAAACATTCTGTTTTAAGCAGTGAGTATTAATTTCGAAAGAAGACTGTTGTATAATGAAAGGAAAACTGCTCAGTTCAGGAAGCTTAGGTATATGTAGAGAAAAATGACGTTGACCTTTCATCTTTTACGTTCCGTGTATTTTTTATATGTAGTAACCGCTTGTTGTACATTTTTCCAAGCCCAGGCCGCTTTTTCTGCTGCAAAAAGTCTAGAATAGTCAAAGTTGTTACTTTTCTGATAACTTGAAAACCTTTCTTGATTCATTTTGCTAGGACTGGACCATGTCTAGCATTGATGATCAATCGATTAAAAAATTCAGATAATGAATTAATTACACAATTATCAAGTCAAAATGGTTTATACACTCTGATATATATAATCGAGTTGGAAAAAACACAGAAATCGATTGTGAATGTTTATCAAAGAATAGGTAATACATTTTTTTCTTTCCTGGCCGTAATAAGTGTTCATTCTTTTTTCTGTGTTTCAGATGACTCGTGGACAAAGTTTGATGGGCGTGAAACATCTTCAGTATCGAACGTTGAATGCAATGGAAAAGTATTAACATTATGGTTGTGTCAGTCACCTGTCCAATGGTCATCATCGACATCATTTTCGAAAACAAACGAAGTATCACAGCAAACGGTTCCGTCTGTATCTACCATCATATTTCCACCGTCAATACAAAGACCAGAAGATGATGTTGAGAAATTATCTTTGCTCTCTCCATCACCGTCGCTAGGTTCCTCGTTAAATGTTGTCGCTACCAATAATTCATCTGTTTTCGTATATAATTCAATTGAAACACCAATATCCACTATCGATGAAACTATCACCGACTTATCGCCAATTTCAAACACGGATACAGTATCTCCAATGGCTATTGAAAAACCGAATGAAGCAACAAGTGATGCACAAAACACATATCAAGGATCTAGTACAATAACATTTGATAATTATCTTCTACTACCAAATAATGAATCATCATTTTTATATAATATACCAATGGATCCCAAAACAAATGATCAAGATGAGTTTGATAAAATTGATGATTCATTTTGGGATTCTATAGAAGTAAATCATTCGTCAATAACTGATATTAGTACTGATAAACTAACAAATGTTGAATACCCATCGTCAATTATTAATTCGGACACGACCGTAACATCTTCAACTAGAAGTAATCAGCCAACGTCTACTTCTACTGCATCAACAATATCAAAAACAGATTCAGTGAGTGATTTATTTTTAACTCTATTTGATCAAACAAAACAAGAACATCAAACAAAATATAGTATTACTAATCAACGTGTTGATCATGATATTGCAGTCGATACATTGGCATCAAATGTTTTGTGGCCATTATTAGTTAGTCAGACAAAAAGAAAATTGAAAAACTCAAAGACAACAAGAACATCGTCAATATCCGGTTTATCGGATAGTCAACGTTCTTTTGCCAGTAATACATTTTCAACATTAACTCATCCCATTCTAACGTCATCATCTTCCACAGCGTCACGAAGTGGGAGTAGTAATATGAATTTAGAAAAGTTAAAACAATTTTTAAATTATACCGAACCAACGGCTCGAACAAAAACATCATTAAATACAACCACTCCTCGAAATCGTCGTGTAACACCGTACTCAACAAATAAAAAATAAATGATTAGTTTTACGTTTCCAAATGCAACTTCGAATGTTTGCCTTCTTGCCTCGTCTCTGTGAAACAGTAAGAATAATTTCGTTTTAGAAAATTATTCGAATGTATATTTGTGTATGTGTTTTTTATATGAAAACATCTGTTATTTTATTTCTTTACTTGTTTTTTTCTATTGTGATTGTGCAGCACTCTTGTCATTGTTTTGCTGAATTTATTCGTCATAAAACATGATATAACAAATTCAAAGAAAAATAGTTGGGAAACAATGGTTGGAAATATCAGAATAGCCATGCTCATTTTACGATACCGAAGTCACTGAACAATAAATTTTCATTTCCATTAATTTTCAACGTAGAGATGCACAGCAAGTGCATCACGGGGATTTTCCAGCGCCTTTCTATCAATGAAGGATCTGTCTATTGAATAACATATTTTGTCTTCATCTTTAGAGCTCACTATGTGCATTGAGAAGAGGGGAACGTTTCTATATTCTGAATCTCATGAACTTGAACACAGATTTAGCTTAAAACGGCGTTTATTTGAATCTGTCATTTTACAACGTTGACTGAGAACAACTGTGAAAGTGTCTTACATCAATGCCTAATTGACGATCACAAGTCTTAGAATCATTATAAACATGAATTAACATGAAGACTTAGGTTGACACTAATGTTTTTTGATGAAACACCAAGAATTAAAGCAACCCTTAACTGAAATTACGGTGAGGCTTAAATGCTCCACTTAAGTTTAAGAGTTAGTTATGAATAGTGATGGAACGATTTCCACATCTTTTGTGATCAGCTAAATTCAAGCCAGTATGACTTTTTTATCATATGATAAATTACATTAAGTATCAAATATTTGTCATCAAAGTTGAGACTAGCAGCAAATCCTGATTCATTTTTTTCGTACTCGACAGTACGGATTTGATAGATGTCACTGTTAGGTTAGCTGCAATCCTTCCGGCTTACCTCACAGCAGAACTCTATCCAAGTCTTCTTTGCTGAAAGAAATGTTGGATTGGATAAAAATATTTATCAATAGTGCGGTATCGGTTGTTCACCAATCCCAATTCTTCTTATGATAGAATTTCAAATCGATGGTTCAAATCATTCCTTCCTTCATGACAGAATAGTAAAAAGAGTATGTGAAAAATAAGCCCTGTAGTACATAAACTATGGAAAAAGGAGAAATCGCTATTTATGGATAGCTTTTGCTTGAAAAAGTCGGCACTTTTTCGTTTGTGAATGCCATATCCGTTGTTCGCTCGGCGAAATATCGACCTGTTTTTTCTTATTTAGATAAAATGGTTCCTAACACTATCGAGAATGTTTGTAGATACGCTCGCGACGGAGAATCATTCAAAATTCAGAATGCTATAGAACACGGTAATGAAATTTGGTTCATTTCTTCAGATGTAATTGAGAGAACGAACTGAAAAAGTTTTCTTTTCTAGGAATTGATATAAACACACTTAATATATTTGGTGAATCGCCTCTTGCATGTGCAGTGCAACATAAACAATTAATGTGTATTGAGTTTTTGTTGGCTAGTGGTGCTGATCCAAATCTGTACGAAATATTCGGGGGTTTTCTTACTTCTATTTTTGATTATCTAGTCGAATTTTGTTTTGTGAAATATTCTAGTATTGTTCGTTTCTTTTTGCTAGCATTTTGGCTGGTGGTTATACAGCAGTTCATATAGCCTGTCGGTTAGGAAAATTATCCATTTTGAAACTATTAGTACAAAAACAAGGTGATTTATTTTTACGAGATGATGCCGGATTGACACCAATGTAAGTATTTAGTGTTCAATTTTTAGCTTTTTATGGTATTTGCCTGTCTAAATAGTTATTGGGCATATTCGCAATATTCCATTAGTCGCCGACAGAAAACATTAGCTTATATTGACTATTTATATCCATCAGCATTAAACGAGCTTCACGTTGATAGAATTCCTGTTAAACAAGTAAGGTAAGCTTTGTCCGGTGTTGTAGTAGTCAATTTTATTAATATATTTCCAACGTGTTTAGCAGTAATGCAGGTCTACCATTAGATATAAAAACATCGCTTAAAAGTCCTCGTTCTCCACCATTAAGACATGTTACAAGTGACATCATCCCTATTTATCCATGTACAATATCCGATTTGATTCCCATTCAAGGATCAATTCATTATTGTGTTAGTCAATATGTTCACGTTTCTGTCATGTCACTGAATAATCAAAAAGTAACATGTAAATACATTGATGAACAATTAAAACGAACTGGCGGTTATTCATCGTCATACAATAGTTTATTACAGAATGAATTTGAATATATTCGTCGTATACAGAATTTTGATAATATAATTAAATGTATTTCTGTCTGTTACAATAAGCAAATACCATTGATTATCGATTATTTAATATTTGAACCAATCTATCGTGAGTCGTTACATTTTGTATTACACAAACAACATAAATATCCAAAAATCCGAACAATCTCAGAAATATTGCATGCAATACTGAGTGCTGTTCAATATTTACATACTGAAAGAATTTTACATTTAAATATAACGTCACATGCAATCTATTTTACACGACATAAACAAGTTAAATTAGGAAATTTTGAATATGCTGTCACTTGGTAAGAGATATTTATCATAAATCAAAATTATTTACTTTTTTCTTCTTTTTAGGATATCCAATCCACTTGATCAAGAAATACGTGATATAAACTATGCTGTTGCAGCAGACTTCTATTATGAATGGTTAGCACCTGAATTATTTGGATATCCTCACGATAATATTCGTCCGACAAATAAATGTGATATTTATTCAATCGGTGTTCTATTATGGGAATTAGTTCAACGGAAACTACCATTTAAAGGTTATTCAAAAGAACAATTAGGTGATTTTTATCGTCATCAATATCAGGAAGGTGGTCTTTCACTAGCGCTACCATTAAATAAATATACTATGCCAGCAGTTTTCTATAGATTTTTACAATCGACACTATGTCTTAGTCCATCAGAGCGCTTGAGTATAGACGATTTAATGGAATTGTGCAATAATTGGCCAGTGACAGTAAGTTTATGTTTTTTCTGTTGAGTATTTTTCACCTACGGAGTTCGTATGAAAAGTATCAGTGATGAAAATAGGGAAAGTTAATCTTTTGTATTGTTCAAATTTTAGAAAGACATCCTCGGACAGTTGAATATAGAAACTTTTATCCTTCTTATATTATTCGCGTAACTGGATGTGTAATTTCGTTTTTAGATGAGATACGGACCTTTGGATTCACCACGAAAACAATCAACTTCTGCTCATGTTACATCAATTATTTCCACGCAACCACCACAAAGTGTTTTAAATCTTCTTCAACGTCCAATTAGTGGTTTAAAACTGTCGCAACATCTTACAACAGATCAACAAGAAAATTCATTCGATGTATTCTGCGAATCACAAAAACAATTAACACTTGGTGAAAATAACGACAACCGTGAGAATATTATCAAAAATCATGGTAAAATATGTGTGAAACCTTACAGTCAGTCGACCGATAAAATAACGACAATTCCAAAATACTCAAATAATTATAAATCAAATCATCCAGAAACGTTTCCCGACACAGCTGTTGATAAAAAACAGCTAGTTGAAGAAGAAAATGAAACAAATTCATTTATACCAAATTATAATTTTAATAATCAAACAAATTTTGAAAGTGATAATACGTACTTCGATGAGGATGAAGAAGATGACGAAAATAGATATAGTTCTTCGTCTTCGGAAGACGATAATGATGAGGCTGGCAGCGATGATTACATTTACCATCGTCATTATGACAGTAGACACAATAAAGAAAAATATGCCGTTGTAGAGTATGAATCCTATAAGGGAGATGTAAGTAATGATCGATCGAATGCCTGTGTGCCATAAAATACTTTAGCGTCATGTAATCAATAATTAACATATGGAAGTAGCACGCCTAAATGGCAAGTGTAAACTATATGGTTTTTTGTACGTTTGGATCAAAAACGAAAAATGAAACGTCTTCTATCCTTTTTTTTGTGATAACTCTTTTTCTCGTTTGTTTTGTTTTATGCTTGCTTTTTTTATCTTCTATTAGCTAAAAATTAAATGGAAATAAACCAGCTATTTCAGAAACACATGTGTAGTAAGAACAAATCTGTAAAAATGATCGAGCAATGAGAACGCAACGTTCTCAACCATTGCCTATACGAGAAAGTAATTTCTTTCTTGCGTTCTTAGAACAGTATGTATATAAACTTTAATTTTTAGTTCGATTATACATATACTGCTTTGGATCGTTTACACAGAGCTACAGAGTCCTAGCGTAGGCACAAGCCATGATCCAGATAAAAATTTATTTCGGAAAAATTCTTGTAATTTGAGTTTATACTGCCTCGAAAGGGAAAGTTTTTGAGTTTTTCTGAATGAAGGAAAAAATGAATGGAGAAAACTTTCCCCAGTTTAACAGGAAAATAAAAGAAAAATGTAACCATTTCACTTTTTTTCGCAAGAAAATTTTAGTTTTCTGCATCTCTGGTTCTACACAACTGTCAAAAACAATTGTAATAGATCTTTGTTGTAGTTTGCTCAGGCAGTCGACGACCCATAATTTGCTGAGTACAAGACAATTCGTTTCTTATAATCTGTCTTCAGTTAAACAAGTGTACTACAATAACAAACTGATTCTTTGAAGCGGAAAGAGGCTCTCCGCCTTTTGGAAACCCACTGAATGTTTTCACAAAATTTTTGCATAAGCTAGTAGAAAAATATTCGATCTATCGTCATCTTTTTTCAGTAGCAATAACAAGTTTTCCTGACCAGAAACGGCTTAGATATAGCAAAATACACTTCGAAAAGGCTAAATCATTAAAACAGTCAAAATTCATAACACTGATATATGTGATTGACACAGAATATGTAGTATTCATACATGAATTCGCTCTGCATAACTTAAACACGTCACAGTTTAGTAGATCTTCTTGTTCGTTTAAGCAAGGTATATGTATTTCGCCCGTTAGAACCAGAAGTCCTAACAATGAGGCCAATAATCCTAACAGAAGTCCTGCTAATATAAAAGTAATTAAGCTTTTGCTTAGTATAGTGTTCATAGTCAAATCAGCATTTGTATTAATCGAATAAAAGTATGCATGTACGGAGGGAGGACTTGATAATTTTTCTGAAACTGATTGATCTTACTCCAAATGATCTTCTATAAGGCCACCGATGTCGATACTGCTGTTTAAATTTGGACAGATCAATTCGTCTATTCGCTCTATTTTTTTCACTTTCTATGATCTAAACTTTCTCGCCATATTTCTGTTCATAATAGGCGTTTTTCGTACTGTACGACGTAGATTTACTTCTGTCAGCCTTGCTGAGTTTCGTAAAGAAAGAAATGCTGTTTTATCTCTGTATCGTCGTGGAAAAATTTCTTATCTTCATTTCTTAACCTGTCTCTTTTCTGATCCCCAAAGTTTTAGAACTCGATTAAAACATTATGTTACTCAATCGATGTTTCTAAGCTCTCCAACTGCATCTTCCGATTCTGATAAAGCAAAACTTTCAATTCACACTTTTCTTCTCCTTCTCTAGTCTCCATGGGCAAATTCCATCAACTCCTATACCAGATAGGTCCCATACGAAGTCCCGAGACTTTCGTGTTTTGGATGCTGAACATTTACGTCGTAAATGGGCTAAAAGTCTAGGACAAGGATTAATGGGATTCCTTCATGCTTTCTTTCTCTTTGTGCATATATTATCCCTCCTCATTTTATTTTCCACCTTTGTTTATCTACAGCTAATATTCCAGCTCTCCGGAAAATTGTTCTAGTTGTTCTCATCCATAAAAAAAGAAGTATACAAAATGCTATTTTCCCTATATCTAACTATCGTCCTGTCTCTTTTCTTCCTGTTAGTTATTAGCAAAATTATTTACAGAAAAAAATCTCATTGTGGGATAACCAACGATTTGTTTTCGCTTCTTTCTTCTTATTTTGCTAGTTACTCCTAGTGTGTTCGTGTAAGTAATTCTAGCTCTTCCTTTCTGTTGTTTCTTCTGATGTGCTTCCTCTGGTGCCTGGATCACTCCATTGCTGTGCTTTCTATGACAGTTCATCGTCTCTTTCTGCTCTTGATTCTGTGAATTTTACGTCTAGAATTATTCTTCAAAACTTTGAGGAGAGGGAGTTTAGGAACTTACGCCGAAATCACTTACTCCGAGTTTCAAACGAGGAGGAGGGGAATTCCTCTCCTAATCGAAAACTCGGTTTTTCCTCTTCCTCATGGACAGCACTCTAAGCATGTTCATATTCCTCGTCTTACTCAATACTTCGCCCTACACTAGCAAAACTTCTTTTTTCTGGTCTATGGTGACTGACTGGAATAATCTTCCACAGTCAATGATTTAGTCTTCTTCTCTCTCTCCTTTCAAAAGAACATTATGCGGTATAATGTTCTATAATTTATACCACCATATATTCAACAGTTAATTGTCTTCTAACGATCCCAAAATCGTGCATGTCTTAGTTGTTTACTTTTCGGCATTTTCTATCTCCTGCTTTATTATGTTGTTCTTTTTCTCTTGCTATTTGTTTCATTTTTATATATATTTGTTTCTATGTACATCTAGTCTCAACAGAGGCATGTACGTAACTTGCTGAGAAAAGTAGAGCGTACAGTGTACGCATTGCTATCATATCAATGCTATTACGCTTTGTTTTCTAAAACAACTTTTTTTATATTTAAGAGAAAATAAGAAAAACTTCTTTAACTGTCTTTAAGTGGATAGTCAGTTAGGAAAAGAGACTATTTTTCTTGTTATACACCATCAGTGATATTTTTCTCTATTTGTAATTGTCTGCAAAGTTGCTTTCTAGGAAAAAAAGTGTATAAAGAAAGTTTCTATTTTTCTCTTCTAATTCCTGATGCCGTAATTGATGCTTTCTTTTTTAGATTTGAAACGTGTACGCTTTGCGAAGAAAATAAAACAGAGCGTACTCGTACGGATAAATTCTATTAGAAACACTACATACTTTCACCCATCGGTGATTTAAATAAAGCGTTTTCAAATAAATGTCAGTCGATCGTCTTGGTAGGTTTTTCCTAAAAATTTGTTCCTTTTTGCATTGAAAGTTGATCGTATCGCCTCTTTCTTCTTTTGATTTGATTCGAATCATAGTTGCAAACCATTTGTGATTTCTTACTGGTCACTTTGTCACCATTATGATCTTTGATAAACCTCAAACTTATACCCATAGCAGCATGAGAGCTTGTCTTTTGTTAGACTATCGAGAAATGGATCTAATTAATTGTTTCTGAATAATATAGCATGAGGAGTGATACAATAGTATAATAACAGGTTTTTAATTGTTCAAAACGTTTGCTCCTCTCTAATTGAATTGATGCTACGTGCTAATTTGTCACACATGTGAATTGAATAAATATATACAAACAAAATTAATAGTGCCGTTTATGTGGTGCAAATGCTTTTTTTTAAACTGTTTGTTTCCGCTGGATGAATATTTGAGAAAACTACCTAATTCTGTACGAAAAACACGTTGCTATACGTATTCTGCTCAGATGTGTACATGTATGTCTATTTCCATTTTAAATTTATATATCACCGCACGATCACGTTCTGATAGTTTTTCAGACATTTTTATGCCGTAGTTTCACTTCTGTATGCTTTTATGTTCCTGTTATCTCGCATATGAAATTTTTCGTTCTTTTTGCTACGCCTGAATAGTTTTTATTTCACGGTCTTTTCTTCGATGTAGCGATCGAGTTATATGTCGATCAACACAGTTCAATTTTCTCATAGCCAGAAAAAGATTTTATCAATTTTTTACGCCGATTTTAATTAAAAGAAGAAACAACAACATACACGGTCGGTCGACATGTTACCTACTTGTGTTTATACATGCAGTTATAGATATGGCTATAAGCACTTTTTTACTTTTATTTTTTTAAATGCGTAGGAACAAGATATTTTTTGTCTCAGTCTTTTTAAACAGAACAGGATAAAAAAAGAAATTATTAGATGTAAATGCTTGCTCAGACACTGCACATTTTATATATTTGAATTGGAAGAAGTTGTTAGCAGAAAAAGAAAATTTACAGTCATTTTCGTTCAACAAAAAAAGAGAAGTACAAAAAAAGATACTCCGAGATGGCTATACTATTAAACAGTATATTTTTTATTGATTTAGCAAAGTTTTTTGTAATATGTATCTCTGCATTTGTATTAGTGGAGAGGAGCGACGTGCATCTATTGGGTACGTCGCTACTATAGGCGAATTCGCTTTAAAATTTTCTGCAAATGATATGACGTGGCATAGTTAGTCAAGTACGTTCGAGGAAACACTGAAACTTTAATGGTTTTCTGTGTCATGAGATTTTGGATTGGATCGTGGTTGATTTCAAAAAAGAATTTAGATATTAATATAAAGATGTTGCTATTCATATGTCTACTCGAATGAACTACTTATATTAATGTGTCCTAAAAATTTATTCCTTTTCGCAAATTTTGACGCTAAGATAGTCATTTATTACGTAGCGTTATGTTTAAAATCTGTTCGATGTGCGAAACTGTATCATTTTAAATAGCCTTCTAGGAGTTTTTAATCATTGGGCCAGTATCCATTAGTTCAAGGAAAAGGACTGGGTCATCAATAGCAAGGCAATGTTGCTATTGGACAACATTTGCTTTTTAAGTTGGGAAAATCAAAAATTTTAAAAGCTGCATTATGATAAGATCTAATCATCTTAGTTAATTTTAGAGATAGATTAAAAGAAACGTTTCTTCACAAACAAAACTGTTGTCTTTTCATGCAGTATGTTGTCTTGGTCTTTTTTTATTTTATTTTCAGCTGTATGTGTGTGTGTGTGTGTAGTGGCGAATGTTCTTTTTCCTGTACAGAAATAAAACTATTTGAATACGTGTTATAACATAGTGACTCATACTTTAATAATGTCGCAAATCAATCCTGTCAAAATTGTTGATTTTCTTGTCTTTCTTTTTTTAGATCAATAACAATTTTTTCGAGAATGATTAGATATCTTTATTTCTTTATTGTAATATCAATTGGTCTTTCTTCCGCATTCTATTTACCAGGCTTAGCACCAAACTTATTTTGTAAACAACCAAGAGATGATTCACATTGCAAGGTAAAGAAATATCAATGATTATTATTTTATATCTGAAGATATTTTTATTTATAGATGGAAGTGGACGTGTTTGTTAATAGATTAGATTCAGTTGAGTCTGTTTTACCATATGAATACAGTTAGTAAGTATCTCATGTTGAGTTGATTTACTAAAAAAAGTGCTAATATCTTATTGATCGCTAATCTTCTGTTCATTTTTAGTTTTGGTTTTTGTAAGGCAGATGAAAAAGACACATCCCCCGTAGAAAATCTTGGCCAAGTACTTTTTGGTGAACGAATCAGGCCATCTCCGTATAAGGTTAGTCGTTTTGCTTTGCTGTGTTGGAAAAGAATGCGCAAACATATTGGATGGATCCTAGATTCAATTAAAGTTCGAAATCACACAGTTTTTATGAGTAACATAATTAAGATTTATTTTATACATCTGTTTCTTTTCTAATTTTCAGTTCAGTTTTCTCCAAGATAGAAAATGTGTATTGGCTTGTGAGAATAAATACGCTGAACGGACTGATGATCAAAAATTTTTGAAACGTTTAATGAAAGGCATAGCGTTAAATTATCAACAACATTGGATTGTGGATAATATGCCGGTGACATTATGTTATACAACTTCCCAACAAAAAGAATTTTGTTCACGTGGCTTTCCTATTGGTTGTTATGTAACAAAAAGTGGTCTATCAAAAGACTCGTGTAATATTCGAGACGGGAAAAACGATACATATTACGTATTCAACCATTTAGATTTCGAAATAACATATCATAGCGGGAAAGGTATAGAATAGAGAAATTCATTCAAAAAACCCTCATATATTCTTTTTGTCGTTATTTGAGGTGAAACATGGGGCGGTTCATTTCAAGATGACGGTGGTCGAATAATAGCAGCCAAAGTTCAAGTCAGCAGGTAAAGAAGATGATTTTAAACTTTTTCACATTGTAAATAAATAGTATTTATTTATTCTAGTATAAATTCTTCCAATTGTGATAGAACTGCTGAGCCAGTTATGTTTCAATCGAATGCTAAAAATGTTTTTATTCCTTTCACATATTCAGTCACATTTGTGGTACGATGAATATTCTAGCTCGATCAAACAACATTTCAAAGTTACTAGTTTTTATTGTTTTAACTATTGTAGAAAAATAATGATATTCGTTGGGCAAGCAGATGGGATTATATTTTAAAATCTTTACCACAAACAAGAATACAATGGTTCTCAATTTTAAATTCATTAGTTATTGTCTTGTTTTTAAGTGGTATGGTAGCAATGATTTTATTACGAACATTACACAAGGATATTGCACGATATAATCAAATGGTTGACGCTGTATGTTTTAACTTTTTTTTCTGAAAAGGCAAAAGTAGTGTTAGATAGAAGCTGTTATAGAACAAACTCAAAATCAATTTACTTACAAATGTCTACTAAAAAGAAAAGTATTTTCCTCCTACAGATTCGAATCTGCAAAAGTCATCGAAATACATTATTTGTTTTTCCACTGATGTTGCACAATTTTTGCGCTTGTTATTGCACCTTTTCTAATCTAATTCGAATAATCAAATCGCATCTGGAGAGATAATTTTAATCTATTATTTTCAGGATGAAGCACAAGAAGAATTTGGATGGAAATTGTGAGTTGATCTTATAACGTATTTTGTTCGTGATTATTCACATGCACTAGAATATTTTCAGAGTTCATGGCGATGTATTTCGTCCCCCGCAAAAAGGAATGCTCCTGGCTGTCTTAATTGGGAATGGTGTGCAAATAACGATTATGTCTTTGATTACGTTGAGTATGTAGCTTCTCTTTATCGATATAATTATTATCAATGTTTAATTAAGATTCTTTTACCTCATTTAGTATTTGCCTGTCTGGGTTTTCTCTCACCAGCTAGCCGTGGTGCACTAATGACTTGTAAGTAAACTTGTTTTGGATAATCTCAACTGTTTCGTCAGATCAGAATATCTGGGTGTTCACTATCCAAGATCGTTTAATCTTGTCATTTTTGATGCCAAATTCGGTTTTAGTGACATTATTTTCAGATGAAATAAAAGAAGAGTTTACTAATTTTGTTTCTCAAATTGACTGATATTTAACTGATGCATCTTCTCGTGGATGTTCTTTTGTACGTATCTCGAATGATATGCCGTTTTATTATTCACAGGTGCTATTGTGTGTTATGTCCTTTTGGGTACGCCAGCTGGTTATACGTCAGCAAGATTATACAAAAGTAAGAATAGTCTACAACTTCGATGTATAAACTAATGTTTTTCTTCTCGATTAGTGTTTGGTGGTGAAAGATGGAAGAAAAATATTTTGATGACTGCTTTATCTTGTCCTGGGTATGTTTCAAATATATATGCTTTTAAATATTTAGTTTGAGAGACTATTTTCAAGTATATATAGAAGATAGTAGAAATTATGTTTTTCACTCATTTTAGAGTTATATTTGGCGTGTTTTTTATTCTTAACATCGTACTCTGGGCAAACGGAAGTTCAGCGGCCATTCCATTTTCAACATTTATAGCCTTATTAGCATTATGGTTCTGCGTATCAACACCATTAGTATTTGTTGGAGCTTATCTTGGTTTTAAACGACCGGTATGTGTCATTGAGCTATACTTTCGCAGTTAAACAGAATTTTTATTATTTATTAAAGGCACCGGAAAATCCTGTCCGAACTAATCAAATTCCGCGTCAAGTACCAGAACAAACTCTGTACACCAAACCATTACCCGGCATATTAATGGGAGGAATATTGCCATTCGGATGTATATTTATTCAATTGTTCTTTATTCTGAACAGTATATGGTACGATATATTGTGTATACATAACATATTCATTCGGTTATATTTGTCTTTCAAAGGGCCCATCAATATTATTATTTCTTCGGCTTTTTAATGGTTGTTTATCTTATATTACTCTTGACATGTTCTGAAACAACGATATTGCTTTGTTATTTTCATTTATGTGCCGAAGTAAGTTGACCACTTTATTAAATTGGAATTATGAATCGAAAAATAGACGATATTTGCTGTTTTTTCTAGGACTACAATTGGTGGTGGCGTTCATTTTTAACAAGTGGATTTACAGCCGTTTATTTTTTTATCTATAGTATATACTATTTTATGACAAAATTAGAAATCAGTGATGGAGCATCAACATTTCTCTACTTTGGTTACACATTAATGTTAACGTTTGTTTTGTTTTTATTTACGGGTACGAACGTAATGCATTCTTGATGATTAGCAATTTTGGCGACGCTTCTTGAATAGAATTCCTTGCTGTCTCTTGTAATATGAGATTTCTAAGTAGCACTTTTTCGTCCCTGAAATATAGTAATTTATGCTCTGCCTAGATAAAAGTATAGACTATATGCTGATTTTCATTCACCAGAAGAGAAATAATTTTACAACGAAAAGGTTTACTGCTATATTAGATAGTACTTCTCATTACTTTTCTCGTATTTAATGTCGTTATTTCTTACTTTAGGCACAATTGGATTTCTTGCCTGCTTCTGGTTTGTCAGAACAATTTACAACGTTGTTAGAGTGGATTAAAGAATTTCTCATAAACATTTTTGTACATGTCTGTTTTTTTCTTTAAATTATGTTTGTTCGTCTTTTGTTTCTCATTACTTATTGTGTAGAACTCTACCTAATTATTCTGGGCGCTGACTTAACAATGTAGATAATAATCAATGCAATTTCAATCAGAACAAACTGTTGTCATCGTCATCCTTTACGATATTTGTTCAGCTCAAGGGAAATTGAATAGCGGTCTTAATAAAATAAAAATTAGGACGATAAATTGCAATGATGATCGAATAGAAGAGGGGTACGCACACATGGTGAACTGTTTAAATGCATGTGTATGTAATCCAGTTTTATTCCCTCTTGGTCAAGATACGGTGTGTATTCTGAAAATTTATTGCATCTGCTATTGATTGATGTACTTCAAAAGGCGTTACTTGAAAGCTGCACGTTTGCACCGGGATGTAGCGGATTCAACGAATATCCCTACAACGGCTCTCGTCGGGATGAAATACTTTTTGGAAATAGAATCTTTCATCTTTTGAGCTCGGATTTGAGAATTTTAGCCAGTAAATTTGAATTTCCCACACCAAAGTTTGAAGTGCATCAATGTCAGTATAGCAGATGCACTGGCCGTTCATACCACACATCAATAAGTTCCTTTCAATCTGAAAATTCATTGACAATGGTCTTGTCAACTCAAACTTTATTCTGAAAAAATCGTAGTGTGGACAGGTTAAGATAAGCTAGGAGCAAACGCTGGGAACATACTTGTTGAGATATGGAAAACTGTAGTTAGGAGGATATTTTAACATTTTTTTTATTAACAAAGTAATTAACTTAATAACAAATTATTAAAGTTTTTAACATTTATTTTTGAACTTGACACTTTTTGGTGTGTTTTTTTATG
>CAJNOQ010004102.1:0-18346 GCA_905250885.1 Didymodactylos carnosus | reverse complement strand
GTTTCGTCGATTTTGGAAAACCATACAGGCTTACAGTGAAGGAAAAGATTACCGAGAAGTTCTAACGATGTTTTTCAGCGGATTGTGCAAAGATAAAATCATAAGTCATCGTAAAATAACAAATGCTTGGATTTGCGTAGAGAGGACGTTGTATGCGATCGAGCTCGAGACAACTTTTTTAGGCTCATTTTCATACGAGGAATCCGAATATCACGTCGAAAATTTCATAAATGAAAAGCAAAATTTTTGGGGCAATTTTTCGGAAAACATAGATTTTTCGAGTTTTTGACAATTTGTCAGTATTTTCCATTTTTCTCCGTCAAAACTTTGTTTAAATCAAAAAATAAGGCCAGATTTGGAATCAGCAGCATACAACGAATCCGAATATGTGTGTTTAAACGAAAAATAAAAAGTGCTGAAATTTTGAATTACCGGCGCCTTAGTTACGTGCCTTATTTTGTTTAACAGACAATGTTTATCTGATTAAAATAAGATCGTTTCAATTAAGAACAAAAAGGTTCCAAGTATATAAATAAGTTTATAAAGCTTGTAATTGTCATTATGGTATACATATATGTAATCCTACTAGTGTTTATAAGCCTAATGAAAATATTGTATTATAGAATAATATTATGTGTGTGCAATTGCGGTGATTTGGTTGATGATATTCTGGTGTGGATCTGAAACAAGGTTAAATAAACGTTCATCTATATCTTGATATTTTTTGTTATATTCTTTTTCGAAACTTATTCATACAAAACGTGAAAAGCGACTATAAAAGACAGGTTTAGGTTTGTGTAGTTCATACACAGAGAGAAGAATGTTAAATAATTTATGATCGGCTTTTGTGGATAGACGCAGTCCTAATACCTGGCGTTTATGCTCTTACTAAATTGAGAATCGTTGGTGGTATATCGATACCGACGTCTCTAATAATTATGGATGGATTGTATTTTATTAAAAAATTGATAAGTTAATCATTTGTTCGTACTTTTTGTTCTGGTTACAGCACAGATAGTTCTGGAAGTAAGAAAGAGAGTTTCCAACGTCCGGGCTGAGCTCATTTACTCAAAAAATCTCCTATCAATGTGAAACGGGAGGAAAAGGGGCAAAATCCTTTTACTCGAACGAAACTTGCGCAGAACTGAGAACAAAAAGGAGGTCAGATATCGAAAAATGGATGATCATACCTTAATTCTTATCGACTACCATTTTCGGCGTGTTATTTAATAAAGTTGTGAGATTTTATCACAGACTTAAATGAATTAATTGGTCATAATTGAGAAATCTAACCGTTCAAGCTTGATTTTATTCTCAATAAACGATTTTTTTGATAATTGGAAAACTTGCTTCTCTCGGAAACACTGTGCACTGGCATCTGCCGTTATTATCGTGGAAACTGGAAATCCGGTTCAGGCGTATTTTGTGGGATTTTTGGAAAAAGTAGCCAAGTACAGTTATAGGTCAACTAACATAAAACAAGAAAAATGGCAATAATGATGGTTTTGCGATGAACTATATAAGAAAAATTTCAACACGCTAGTGGATGAAGTGACTTTTTTTGAAGCTCTTAATGCAATAACAAATCGCCTCAAAACAGATAGAAGATAGAAAAAAGAAAGTTCCACAGTAAAAATTGATAGATATAAAAATTGACTGGACCCCCTCATACCCTTTATATTTAAAAGACATAGTCGGAACTCTAAGCCAATCCTGAGCAAACAAGAAGAAATTTCTAAAATTTGTTTATTGGATTCACATTGAAAAGTCGCACACTTACATAAACGCAATAATAAATGTACAGCCCTAGACTTTTAATTAACTTGAACAAAAAACAGCTCGGCTTTTTTACTCCTGTTCCCTGATAATGCTAATATCATATTTGTAACTTGGACTAAATAGACTCAGTTCTCTCTCGGCTATCAGTGATGATTTTGATAATATTCCGCTACTTCTTCTTCAACTTCAGGCAGCGGATTTATAGTTCCATCTGGTTCAATCATTTTATATTCTCCATGGGCTTCCTTATTTCGTCGAAGAGCTTTTGTCAACCGTCTTATCATCTCATTCGTGAATACTTTACCATCATTTGCTTTAATCATTATCGAAATTATTTGTAATAATTTGATAAGTACAATGTCTTTCTCTTCAGCCGATGCATCATTGTTTACCGCACAATAACGTCCGCCACACTTAGTTATTAGTTCTTTTATTTCCTCATCGCCATCCTTAATAAATTGCTCAATTGTCTGATCATCTTTTTCAACCGAATCCAGATGTGTCATAACAACAATACAATAGTCAAGAGCTTTTTCGCCAAATTTTTCCTTGATCCATATTATACAAGCTTTTTCTTCTGGCGTAAACCGTGTATCACAACGAATAACAATAAGAAAGGCATGCGGTCCGGGAACGACTGTTTGAATACAACGAGCGATCTCTTTGTGACATTCCGATTGTGACAATTTATTATCGAACAATCCCGGAGTATCAACAACACTCATCTGAATACCTTTGAAAAGGCGATTACCAACAGCACATTTTTCCGTTACAGATTTTGTTGATTGCTTCGATTTAAACCATTTTTGTCCCAATAATGTATTACCAAGTGAACTTTTTCCTACAATACCAAGCAGTGAGAGAGAAATCGTCAGAGCGAAATTATGTTCGTCCAATGAGAATTTTGCTAAGAAACTAGCATAAGTTACTTCTGAATGGCTAAAAAAACTGCCATACGTCAATTTTGCCATTTACGACATTCGTACACGAGAACTAGGCTGCTTTGTGTGAGTATGCACAATCATCAACATATTATGCTTTTTTCACGAGAATTTTGTATGTCTGCATAGAAACGTTTTTGTCTGCTCACCGGAATAATGTCAGAAAAAATTTTGTGAAAAGATACACAATTCTCGTGAACAGAGCATAGTATCTTCTGGACTATGCATAATTCTCACATAAAACAGCATAGTTCTAATGTAAATCCATTATTCCCGTGACGTAGACAAAAACGTTTTTATGAAAAGGAACAAAATTCTCGTGGAGTAGTATAATAGCTGTTTCTTCATTTATCTCCCACTCATCACAAAAAAGGGTTAAAAATCGATTTCTCGATGTGACATTAAACCATCTGCCTTTTTGGACTCAAATAGTTGAAATGCATTCAGCCAGGAACCTATAGAGCGCCCAATTTCATTAGTCTGGTCTATCGGTAGGTGGAAAGATGCTCCTAAAAAAAGCTGAAGATAAAGGTCGGAAAGGATAACATGTTTGGTTTGAATTTATATAATTTGCCGATTCCCGTAACATCTACTAAATTAGCTAGTTTGAAGCTGAATTGGCCTAACAATTACTATTACTTTCCTCAAAATCTTGTAACTACTAGTTAATGATAAAACTATCTAACCCCAAACAAACGTTTTCATACAATGCCTATCTTTCGTTCCTACTATTAAACATGTTTTCTCAAGAAATATTTACCAGCTCCAGTTCGTCCCAGACAGATAATTCTCATAATATCAGATTGCGTTTGCTGTTCGCCCTCATTGTACCAATCACTGTGTTTAAATGGTTTCTTCTCCAACGTATCGTTGTCCTATAATGTTGTGGAATCAAGCATTAACTTTAAAACAAACCAAATGGATTTTAAAATTATATGCACACCCTGTCATTTAGTTTTGTTACAGCGGTTGGCATTGAATATCTGTCCATCATTCTAGATTAGATTTTATAAGTTAGAGCGTATTGCACGATTATCAAATAAAGGAGATCTACAATGAACGCTGTCATATTTCTAATATCAGCTTGGTTCAGCAATCTTTTTTGTTAACAACCAACGAAGTTCTAAACGTGTTTCTTCTTTTTACATACAATCACATCTTTTTATTACACCGAAAAGAACGATAAAAGTATAACATGTTTTCTCTCTTTTTAGTTACAAGGTCTTTCTTTTGCCTTTTCTGTTTATTACAATGAAAACGATGATGCTTTTTTTTTCTCTTTAGAGAACAAAATGTGTGAGCAGAGAACAAACTATCGTTAAGCAAAAATATTATTTAAATAAGGTTGCGATGGTTTTACGTTTCCTGTTTGATGTATATTCTAAAGAGTAAAATCTGTTATTGTTATTTTTGGACTTGCACGGCAACCAACTGAAAATTATGCGTCGCTCTTCTTCAAATCGAAACAACAGTACATGTGCTGCTTCTGTCAAATTTATATCAAAATTAAACATATCACCAGAAGATGACACTCTTATTCCATTATCACCACAAACAACTACTACGTCGTCATTAGTACAAGACGCAGCAGTTATTACAGAAAGGGAAAGAGCTGAAAGTCGTCCTTCACTGAAAACAAGTGAAGATGCTATGATAATTTTGCTTGATCCTTGGATGGATGACAGTTCCATTGAAGTACTTCTAAATCAGATAGCAAGTACGGTAATATCGTTTAGAAGTGCCGATGATTGTACTAATTACATATCTGGTATTCAAACAGAAAACATTTTTCTAATTATTTCAAGCTCATTAAATGAAACAATAATTCCATTTGCTGTTAGACAACCACAAGTCGTTTCTATTTATGTACTATTTACTGGATCAAATGAATGGACATGTGACTTTTCGATTACTAAAGATGATTGGCCAAAAAAATTGTCTAGTATTTTTTATTCGAATAACAGACTAATAACTAGACTTGCGTCTGACATTGAGCTATGGTCGAAACGTCCTATGTCAATGAGCTTTCTGAAAGAAGCAGCAGACGAGCAACAGGCTGCTCAGGATATAAACAGAGAGAAGTCCTCGTTCATGTGGTATCAAGTTTTACTTGAAATATTGTTACGAATGCCAGCTAATTCGGCTATTGCTAAAAGTGAATTGATAGAGGAATGTCGAAAGATTTATACGGATAATATTATAGAACAGGAAAAAATCACTGAATTCGAAAGAAATTACACGCCTGATAGGGCTATATGGTGGTACACACGTGATTCATTTTTTTTTCGTTTATTAAACAAAGCCTTACGTATAAAAGACATTGATGTTATATTCAAATTTCGTCTCATAATCAAAGATCTCCATAATCAATTAAAACGTTTACATTCAGATTATCTTCGAATGTTATCCGAGTCGAACAATGTTAATGACTTTATTACAGTATATCGAGGACAAATTATTTCGCAACAAGAATTTTATAGATTTAAAAATAATATTGGTGGATTTGTATCAATAAACAGTTTCATTTCAACATCAGTACGTTTAGAATTAGCAACGATATTTGCTGTGGGAGATCGATCGCACTTTGGAGAATCTGTTATTTTTAAAATCATAATTGACTTGAAAATTCGTACAAAACCATTTGCTAGCATTAGCCATCAAAGTGCTTTTGTTGATGAAGATGAAATTCTATTATCAATGGGTACAGTATTTCGTGTTGATTCAATAGAAATGAATAATGAGAATAACTTTTGGTATATAACATTGTCTGTAGGTGAACAAGACGATCCGCAATTAAAAGAACTGACTGATCATTTAAAACAAGAAGTTGGCAGAGTTACTGATAATTTAACATTGGGCAATTATTTAGGTGATATAGGAGATTATGAAAGAGCAGCACGATACTATGCAATGCCGCAAGATCTTCCACCAGATCAAATTGATCTCGGAACACTTCATAATAATATCGGATGGCTATATAATTGTAAAGGAAACTATCGAGCGGCTATTACCAACTACGAAAAAGCTCTTGAAATTCAACAGCAACAGTTACCTTCTAATCATATTGATTTAGCTGCAACCTATAATAATATAGGAATGGTATATTACGAGCAAGATGATTGTGAAGCGGCATTAGTTAACCTTCAAAAATCACTTGATATCAAACAGAGAGGTGATCTACCATTAAATAATGAATCAATCGCTATAACGCTGAATAACATTGGACTTGTTTATCATAAAACGGGAGCTTATGAAAAAGCTTTCGAGACTTATAATGAAGTACTTAAACTACAAAAGTGTTTACCAGAGACCCATTACAATCTTGCTACGACATATACTAATATCGGTGCCGTTCATTACCATCAAGGTAATTATCCAGATGCTTTGGTTAACTATGAAAAAGCTCTTAGTATACGAACTAATGCGTTGCATTCAACTCATCCTGATATTGCAAAAACTCATGTCAATATTGGTCTTGCCCAAGAAACCAGAGGTAATTATTATGAAGCATTACAAAGCTACAAACTAGCACTTGAGATACAGAAAAACGTTTTGCCGGAAGATCATATTGATATTGGTACGACTTATAGTCGACTAGGTACAGTCTATAATCGTCGACGTGAATATGATCTAGCATTAGAAAATCAAGAAAAAGCTCTTGAAATATATTCAAAATCCTTAGCACCTAAACACCCGTATATAGCTACTGTTTATAATAATATGGGTCTTGTCTATGAAAACCAAGGTGATAACGTTAAAGCGTTGGAATCGTACGAAAAAGCATTAGAATTATATTTGAAAACGGTTTCACCAACTCATCCATCATTAGCTAAGATCTATGATAATATAGGTCGACTGTCGGAACAGAAGGGAGACTACGAAAAGGCATCGATGAGCTTTATGACAGCTCATGATATTAGTGTTAAACACCTGCCGTCAAATCATCAAGATATCAAATTATACCAAATGCATAGTGAAATCGTTAGACGTAAAGCAGAAGCAGCTCTGTCATTAGCTTCTCCGCTAACTGTAAATAAGACTCTTACTCAAGACACAAAACGTACTCGTAAGTGCCGTTGTTGCTGTCGATGGACAATCTCGTTCAGCCGAGAGTGAACTGCAACATTCACTTCCGAGATAAAATCCAATTTTTCGCAAGTTGTACAGAGAAAATACTCGATGTCACAAAGCGCTGGCTATTTCGAAGCAATACGGTTGCACTATGACATATTACCTATTTATCGAGGGATAACCGATCACCATTAGTTAATCAATTAATGAGTTCAAATAATCAAGTAATTATTCAGTCGTGCACAACTTCTGTGTATTCGACGGAAAACTCATCTTATAATCTAATGGTTTATGTTGATTACTAGTTGATATTCCAAACACAAAGTGCGCAATACCAAAAGAAGACTGATTGTAAACATATTTGATATTTAATAACTAGAAAGACTGTGAGAAAACATGTTGTACAAATATTCTAGATAGCTTTTTTAAAATGACAAATAAATGTCTTTTTCTCTCATTTTGGCACTCTCGGACCCTGTTGACTTGGAAACTGGTGAATTGTACGACTAAACAGTCACACTTTCTGTCGAAGTAAAAAGTCGTTTTTAAAGATTTAAATTAAGACTCAGTCAAAAGATTATTTGGTGATAACGATTCACGATTTAATATGTTAAACACCTTCAAAGGTTATTCAACCTTCGAGATTGGGTTTTTGGAAGGCGTGTAAACGCATTAACGCCATGAAATTGTTTTCCTTCATACATTTGAACGCTTATTATTTCGTACAAGTCTAACTTATCAGAACTTTTTAATAGATTAAAAGACCTTTGGTGATTCAAAATTTCTTCCTCTAAACGGTTGACCATCAGCAGCATTAAAATATTATGCATTAGGTTTAAAAATTATTCAAACGTGTTATCCTTCATGCCATCCAGACTAGGCAGCTACTTACAGTAACAGAGGAGATGTTTATTCTTCACATCGCGATTCTGATTATGTTCTAGGATATTTGAGAACAAGTTTAAAAATAGAAACAAAATGTTTGCCACTCATCAGGCTCTAGTTACAGCATATTTTAATATTGCTAATGTTTATTCTTGAACTGAACATATACCTGAGTCTATAGAATTTTGCGAAGAATCATTAGCTATTGGCTAATTGTATACAGTATCGAATCCCTTTAACATTCTCAGTACAAAGTAATAGCATTTTTATTCGTAACAGGTTGAAACTATAGAAATTTGCTACCTGAATGTTCCACACGTGGTAAACAATGACTGTTGATAACTCTAAGCAGGTATCGCTGTTGAGGTCCAATGTGCTGTTCTCTACCCCACAGTTGTGAATAAGTTTGTGAAAATGTGAAATGCATGAGAGGAAAAGAGATTGGAGAGGCATTATTAACAGAAAAGTTCAATGCCTTGGTAATTAATGAAATCTCATTTGAGATGCTTGTTTTCTGAATGAAGTGTCATATACAAACAAACAAACCAGTAGCGAGAAAACAAAAGTGATTGACCATATACAGTTATTAAATATTACGCAAAATCAATTTATGTGACAAAAAAGAAGACATTAGAAACATTGTGTTCTAGATGAACGTTTATTTAACCTTGTTTCAGATCCACACCAGAATATCATCAACTAAATCACCGCAATCGCACACACATAATATTATTCTATAATATAATATTTTCATTAGACTTATGAAGAAAAGATTTTCTAAGAAATGATGATTTTTTCACCACTGTCATTATCACTATGAAGGACACCAAAAGTCTAGGATTTACTGTTGGAAATGTACGGACAATTCAAAAAATTTATAACTCATTGATTCAGAAAAAAACTTTTTAGTTCGAAATCAAGTACGAGCGAGTAAAAGGATTTTCCTTCTTTAACTACGGGGCTTGTTCAAAGGTAATACAGTGATATTTTTGACACAGTAATCTGAGGTTTTCTCGAAAACTATATGAGCTAGAAAGTTCGTTTCTGTGCCATTCGGCGCGGTTCTCGTTACTCTACTTTAAGTATAAAAACGAAGACTCGAGCTTCCAGAAAACCTTTTTAGACAGGTAACGCTGTGACATAAAAAGGTCCTAAATTCTAACTACTCTTCATTAAAGTGCAGATTTCTGCAAATTTAGAAGAGCTAATAAAAAGTGTCTTGAGAAAGTTTATAGAGGAGCTAACGGGCTTTCTTCTGGTAAAAAGAACTTTTGTCAAACCCATCCGCACGCGTAGAAAAGTCGATTTTGTAAAGTAACGCTGTAACACACTTTTGTCGCACCATTTTTAGGCACTACACGCTTTACGCCAGAAGAAAAAGCTTGTATAGTAGGTCAAGCAGCCACTGTGTCGCGACTGAAGAATAGATCTCATTTTGCAGAGAACCGAATTCTCTATTCAATGATATGTTTTTAAATACTTTTGAACAAAATGTCTAGGTCAGAAAACTGAAATTAAAGTTTTTACAAATTTCAACTTAAAATTTTTATATTGCAAATTAATTATACTTGAAAAAAAGTCAGATTCGTAATCATCATCAAAAGTTGCGTCTAATGATGTGGCCATATGAATTTTCCGATGAAAAAAGTTCAAAAAAACTTGTTCAGCAAAGTGCCGCATTACGTGGACAATCATAGCCGACAATCTGACTTGTCTGTTTAGCATATAGATACCTCACGGGTTATAAAAGCAAATCTCAAAAAAATGATTTTAATCGGTAAAAATGCTGAAAAACCCTTTCGATACCCGAAATATCAGTGCGATTGGTAAAAGTCAATCAGCTCTCCTGCATATTTAAATTTGATTAAAATTTTTCGAAAACACCGAAAACTGTATAAAACCTGTATAATCTTTTGGTTCTTTATTTTCGCAAATTTCTACTGTTGTACAGTTTTTCACGCACGCGCTATCGTAAACAAAAACTGCGACGGTAAATAATGCCATTTAAATGTTATTTTATATTGCGTGACACAGCCAAAAAGGAAACACCAGACTTCATCTACTTATTTGCTAAGGTTGACTTTCTAAAAGTACTACACATGTACAACTATCATCATCAATTAACTCATTTTCACCAAATTTATATTTTGCTGTTGGCCATGTCGGTGAGTTCTGAAGGAAATTTTTGTTTAATAATGCCATTCCGATAAAATCATTGAGTAGATGCACTGATGGGTTTTTATCTTTGTCCCATTTGCCGCTCTTTTTTTCTTGTTTATAAAGCCAACTATTTCTAGATCTAATTCGTAATTTTTTTCTATAGATCATTGAACATTCATATTGTGTCCATTTACTGGACATTTCTTGTATATAACATACTACACGTAAATGTTGTTGACCATCTTGATCGCTATTACGTGCTACTTGTTGTAATTGTGTTCTTAATTCAAGCTCATCAGCATTACATGTGCCTTCTTCCTCATCGGCTACTGACCAATCTTCTATGTATTTATGTTTATATTCGACGTGAATAGAAAAAAAGCAGTTAACGTTTAAATATACAAAAATGAGACCAATAATAAATTTTCGAATAAAGTACATAATGATTTTATGTTAAATAGGCCAAATAAAACAAAATAAACAAATTTCCAAAAAAAATAGGAATGACTGTTCTGAAATTGTTTCGCGCTAGTCTCATAGGCATCTTAATATGAGAATTCTACCTACTAAGCGACGCAATAGTAATTCAATCAAATCTTGTGTTTAACGGTTTCAACCATGCTCTTTCGAACGGTCGACTCCAAGAACTTTCAGAAAATCATGATTGTTTAGAAATTTCTTTCAATAAATAATTTTTCCTGCATATAATTTTGAATTCAGAAAATTTTTAATACTTGAACCTTGTGAAGAGAATTTTCAAGAAATGTTCGGTGAAAAACTACTTTTGTTTCATTTAAAAAGTTAAATTTGAAGTTCTTTAAGGGTTAAATGATCAGTCTCTGAAAACATTTGAGAAGAGTTTTAAAAACCTGATGAATGTGAAAAACTGTATTGATTCTATTGTTTTTCAGGCAATGAACATAATTTAAATAAATCATATATATGAATTATAAAATGAATCCATATGAGAATTTCAGAAGCTTATTAGCGTTAATGAATGCTAATGAATTTCTTGCACGTACCTTTCGATTGACTATAATTAACTCAGTTATTCAAAGCTTGTTAAAATGTATCGAGAAGATTGAAGAATAAAGGAGCGTTTCAAAATATATTCCAATCGGTCGATTATTGTTTCTCTATTTCGTTCATCATTTCGTTCAATCATTTTTTTTTTCCAAATGATAAGGTAATAGATGGAAACGCAATCTTTCTATCAACTGGTAGCCATTTCCAAATAAAAGCAGTAGGGTCTGATTTGTGAACATCTGCAATTTACATAATATACCTAGATGTATATCTAAATGTTCACATATTCAGATATTCTGATATTCAAGTTAGATATTTAGATATTCAGATGTTATAGAAATGGGGAAAAGGGAAGGTGGGGGTGGCAAGGGAAGATGAGAGTGAGGCGCTTCCTGATATTCGCCACCGTGAAAGAAAAGAGGAAGATATCTGAATATCTGTACATCTAGATATTATGTAAATTGCAGATTTTCACAAATCAGACCGGTCTCAATAAAAGACATTTTTGAATAACTTTTTTGTTGTGATTCCAACCAACAATCAATCTCACGATTCTTGACTAGAATCGCAAAACAGAAATTTAAGCTAATGAACTTGTAACTTTTAAAAGAACCTTGGAAATGAAAAATGCATATATAATCCATTTTTCATTTTCTTTTTCTATATAATGAGTGTTTCACGATGATCAGTTCGTAACTCTGGAACAGCTTTTTCATTTTTGTATCTGGACTCTATTTATGTTTTAAACAGTTTGTCATTACTGTTCAGTTTTTCGCGACGCGGCATATCAAGTACGTCTTCATCTTTAGAAGTAAAAGGTTACATATTAAAGTACGATATACAGTGACGGCCTATTTTACCCGTACTGTCTCTTCCAGTACTAAAAATTTGCTTTTACTCTGACTCATTAACTAATTTAACATATAGCAAAGAGCAATAAGAAAAGAGAAAAAATTCTGATATCAGTCAATACCCAAAAGCGTCCGAGAATGAGACTATTGGAGACCCGGTGCTGCATGAGGCCAATACCATGTTTGAACAGATCAACGCCAAAATTGAAGGAAAGATTGTTAAATTGGGACTGTATCTGTTTTTCAAAAAGACGGTTTTTGCTTTTCATTTTTGCTGGAAATGTCTTTACGTGCCGATTTGTGACAAGATGTCTTCCTAAGTATTTCGCATGAATATTTTTTCAACTGTCAAGTTATGCTTTCTTGAATTGTAAAGCGTGATGAAAAATGTGCCTGAAATGACGTCAAGTCTTCCGGTAGCTATTAACAGGTGAGTGCTTTTCATGAATTTTGATATCCTTGACGCCACTTATAAATCATTTTTAGTCATTTTTCGAAACTTTTTTCGTGAAATAGTAGCACATTTTGTACAGAATCGCACGTGTTACAAAAAATAGCATTTATCATCATTCATATGAATCATTGCATGAAATGGAATTTTGAATTAATTGATTTCGCATGTCGAGCATATTTTCGTATTCTTGATATATAGAATTTTTCAGTTTATTTGATTATGATATGTACCTTAAACAGACCATGAAATAGCCCATGAACAGCCTAGTTAAAAAATTCTTGAAATTCTTTTTGTTAATTTTTGGATGGAAAAAAAATTCATCGACTAATTTCATTTTCGAATTATCGTCTAACCACTTACAATTTATTATTATCAATGCCGTATATTTACCTATCCTAGGATAACATTTTTTCTTCCATATTCATTGATACTTCTCTCTCAGACGTTTCACTCTCAAGAGTGGTCTTTTTTTATAAAGCGCGCAGTCCAGGATATCTATAAAATAACAATTAGAAGAAAGGGGAAACATTAGTTTGCATTTATTTGCTCATGCTACACAATTTAGGACAGTGTAACTTGACAGTTGAAATGTTCAGGGGAAATACTTAGGAAGAGATCCTGTCACAAGTCGGCACGTAAAGACAACTTGCAGCAAAAACAAAAAGTTTCTACTTGTGCCTGTCTGACGAAAAGTGAAGACCGTCTTTCTGAAAAATCGATGCAGGCTCAATTTAACAAGCTTTTCCTTCAATTTTGGCGTCGATCTGTTTGAGCCATATTGGTTCGATCCTCGACGACTGAAAGCTGAAGGTACCCTAGATAGTCGCCTCGTCGAAACGAAAGTTGGAAAATCTCTAGACTGCGTAGCATGCCTTAAAGTGCTGTTATTCCAGGCTCATTTGTGACGCCAAAGAGCTTTCAATAGTGTGCGTTCTTTTGTTTTCTTCTCTTCCTTGGAATTCCTTCGCTGCAAATGTCTTCGACGAAATCAAATAATGACGTCACTTTCGTTCTGTTCTTCATCACTCCGAGATGTCTTCATTCACAATCTGATTCATTTCTTTCTTCCTCTCTCTTTCATCGCTCTTGTATTGAGTAAGGTTTTTTTCCAACTACACGTCAAACACACGCGAGCACAGTTTCATGCTATTTCCGATGTCACATCAAATAGAAAAAGGTAATGCACACATCCTACAGTTACTTGTAAGAGAAGCGAAAAAACGTTTACTCACCTTTTATTCAGATTCCAAGATGTCAGACGTTCTTTCTGGAGCGAAGCTGTTACCACAGTACGAGTACGAACATGAAAAACGGGTTTCTGTCGACAAAGACGAAGTTGAACTGACGGAAATCTTAACAGACACTGTGGCTATAAATGACGTCCCGCGATGGGCGAACAAATGTTCTGGTACGAGAACAGTTTTATCTCGGAAAAGATCTTCTCGCACTAAACGAAGACCATACTTCATATGGTTCATCTCGTTCGTGCAGGCAGCCGTTTTTATCGCCGAACTAGGCAAAAACTGGTCATTGACGGGTAGTCCCATCATGATAAAACCGGTATTCAATCCACTCATAGGACCAAGTTCTCTCGTTCTCATAAACATGGGTGCAAGATTTTCACCATGCATGCATGAAATGACAGCCGTCACAAATGATGATTCTATTGGATTTCCCTGTCCGAACTCGACAAAGAATATATACAGCTCATGTACTCTAAGCGAACTCTGTGGTATGGGGCGTCTCTCGACACCGCCCAACCAGTGGTACCGCTTCATACTTCCTATTTTTCTTCATGGGGGACTGGTACATATCGGTTTCAATCTCCTTGTACAAGTGTTACTCGGCTCAAAAATGGAGAGAAAAATTAGTGCATGGAGATTGGCGCCGATCTACTTTGCTTCTGGCGTTTTCGGATTCGTGCTCAGTGGTAACTTTGCCCCTCAAGGATCTGCCAGTATTGGATGTAGTGGCTCATTATTTGCCGTATTCGCATTGTTGCTTTTGGATCTTGTCTTCAACTGGCGTCACACGGAGCAGCCATGTAGGCAGATGGCTGCTGTATTATTTGACGTTTTGTTTTCCTTTTGTTTGGGATTATTTCCTAGTGTGGATAATTTTGGTCATGTTGGTGGATTCTTCATGGGTATACTATTAGGCCTGGCCATCTTGGGATCCCCGGCAGATTTATGCCCCATAAAAGAAACCAGTAATGCGGATGATGCATCGCTCTCGTTAACGCGTCGAGAAAGACTTAGGAAATTCTTTTACAATCGTTCAAAAAACTGGTGGACATGGTGGTTGGTACGCATCATTGCGCTCCTAGCAGCAATAATCCTTTTCGTCGGATTGACAGAAAACTTTTATTCCAACAGGATTAAATGCAACTGGTGCAAGCATATCAGTTGTTTGCCTATCAAAGATTGGTGTGATGTTGGCACGTTAACAACTATACAGAGGGTTTCACCACGGAAACAAACGTCCGTCCGAAAATAGTGTGGTACAGATACAAACAGTTCGTTTTTTAAACTGAGGACATGGTGATGGATTCTGAATATTTTTAAATTTCAAATTTTTAACTAGTAAAAGGTAAGTGAAGAAATGGTTTCTACTGAGCGTTATACTTCTCTGTTTTCTTTGTGTAATGTCAAACGAGATTTCTTTTCTTTTCTTTAACGTTATTCATATAATCTATATTCTACTACATTTAGTATATAGTTTTATTTTGCGACGCAACAGGAACAGAAAAATAGCTGTTGTTATTGCATTTTAGCCCGTTAAAGAAATATCGAAAACGCATAACCTTTTTAATGGGAAATGCATTCAAAACTGTAAAATGATCTTGAAGTAAATTATTCCAGACTGCATATATTCTGCTACTCGCCGTTAAGTATTTCTTTCCATTCTATCAGAAATGACGATGGAACCGGTCGTGGTATCTTCTTTAATTCTATCAGAAATGAATTCTGTTTGAGTCTCTAGTAACTAATCAGCGGTTGTAAAACTATACTAAATTAAAATTCTATCTAGTCGAGTTTCAAATTCCATACAAAAAATGCTACTTTCCTCCTTACCTCGCTCAATATCACCTCGTTTTTCCAAAGAGTCAGCCACGGAGCATGTTGAGTCCGAAATCAACTTTCATGTGATGATACTTTATGCGGAGATAATTATGGGGACCCATGAAAGTTCAATACTCAAAAGAAAATGAAAAAAACGTGCAGCGGAGGATCTGTACTGATACCGTTCGCTCAACAAAAAAAAACGTGAATTAACCGCGGTTAATCTAGCGTTTTGGGCCGGTTTGGGGTTAACCGAGATTAACTGGCCGTTTTTTGCCGGTTTGATAAACATGAGTAGGCCTTTTGAATATTTCTCATACTACGATCAATATTACAAGTTAGGGCCTCGAGAGCTGTAGAGTTTGCGTTGAACATCTAACTCTTCAACTTCATCACTGCTGAAAATGTTTTCTAACAACCATGTGAAAAGACAGTTAGCACCACCATCACATACCAGTCAACCGACTGCAGTACCAACGAGGACTGCCTGCACTGACGGCCAGCGGGAATACCTAATAGACAAACCCATGCGACAACGAAATAACACGCAACAAAACCACCAGTAAATCCCAACTGACAACTACAACATATTCTGAAACTGATTTCAAAAACTACCCAGTTGTTATGTCGCCCGGCCAAAGCTGAAAACTGTACATATCAGATTGAACGACAAATACAACACCAAAGATTGCGAAGTGTGAATACTGAATCTCATAGCTAATAGCTTTGCTGAGGGCTTTAAAGTTATCGGACTGGATAAGTCTGTTGAAGAAATTGCAAAACTTTTGACACAAATGTCTTGCATCACATACAGCGATATGATGTAATGGTTAAATCTTAAATCTAATAGCCATTTGAAAACGTTTTGTAGTGATTCAAAGATACCGGCGAAATTTGCTCTTCTATACAATACCTCTAATTCTTGTTTAACATGCTCTTGATTGTAGAGCTTCATGGCACATTCAGTGTCAAATCCCAATCGTTCAAAATCGACTATCATTTGTTCGTTGTCGTCTTTCTCATCATATAGTAAGTGCATTGCAGCCTATATCTGATGTGTTTTATCACAAACTTTGAAACCTCTTTTAATGTCATAGCCCTGATGTTCAAACTCCATTAAAAGAGCTTGTACTTGAGTTAGAAACTGATTAATAAGGTCAAAGATCTCTTTACTTTCACGATTGCTTTTGATAATTTGATCTTCTAGGTTCCAATAACGTCGCTTGGCAATACTGTCACAATAATGTCACAACTTCTTGTTCGCGCCCAACAACTCCATTTGTATTGGTATACCACTTGACATATGTCATTCGAAGAGTGTTTGTTTCGATGGTGCGCCTGTTCGAGGTGGAACTTCCATGATCCCACGTCATGTGATGGCTGCAGTCCGCCTAAACTACGTAGTCCTATTTCAGACAAATCGAACGCCGATCTCATACAAACTAACTGTTCTCTTAAAAACTAAGTTGTTAGACAGTAAAATGAACTATTTGAATCTGATGGTTCTTAACAACGGAGAGCAATGAATACAACTTGCTGTTTTATGAGACCGTCATAGCCAACAGTTCCACTTTTATTTGCTGCATTTTCAATTTCCATACATTGTTTAGATGCATCAGAAGAAACGAGAAAAAATGAAGTTTTCTACCACACATTGTCATTTCACTCTTTGTGTCCTTCTTCTGTCATGTGTATGCCAAGAAAAACTAGAAAATTAAAATAAAAACTGTTATTATTATTCTCATTACAAAAGAGAAAGCGTGGCTGAACAGAAATTCGAAATTTAAAGCATTCATCGTATAAGTAATCACTCATTTGTTGTAAAAAAATTCCGATGTTTATCTCATGTGTTTTTGAGGAAAATCGAACGTTCTGTTACATTGAGCTAATCATTCTACCAATCTTGACCTATATAATGACTCCATTCGAATGCAGAAATTATCACCAAACATATCACCGCAACAACAAAAATAAAATTATTTTTGAGCTGGGTTTTCGTATCGAGCACATTCGATAACCCAGAAGATCGACCCAGGTTAGCGATTGTACTGAATACAAAAAATCATTTTTTAGCGACTCAAAATCAACTTTATTTTTTTTGCGGTGATATGTAATTTTTTGTTTATTTAAACTTTTACAGCTGTTGCACGCAAAGTGAGGCATATCGTTAAAAGTAATTTTTAAATATACTTTTATAATAAAAGTACCAACATATCACGCAAGGACGCCACAATAACAGGGGTAGGAAGGAGAATCCCCCCACTCTGCTTTTTGAAATCTTTTACTCTCATGGAATTCGAAATAATGATGGAAATCAAGGAATTAAACGAACTTGAAGACAATTGTCAGTGTTGTAGAAATTCGGGAACATATAGAAGGCAGAGAGGTATTGGGTTAGAGTACCATGGAATTCAAGACTATCAAGCAGTTGATGCGAAAGTCGTGGAGATTTCTAAGAATTGAAGGAGTTCAGGTAACATCTGTAGCTGCGGAATGTAGGAAATGAAGATTGTCTGTAGTTGGTGAAATTCAATGGATATTTTGGAACTGTGACGGTTGTTACGTTAAGCGACCGTGTTATTCTCGGAATTCGGTGAAATTGTTAGATAGAAATTGCAAAAATTCCCTTCAATTCCTTAAATTTCTCGAATTCCGTGATACTTCCAACGGATATATCCATTGAATAATTAAGAAATATATAATTCAAAGTTATATCGATGTGCTGGATTTCTTCGACTTCTTGAATTCGATAATGCTTTCAGAGGATACAATTCCAAGTTATATAGATGTCTTAACTTTTCTTGATTTTCCTTGAATCTCTTGAATTCCTTGCATTGCTTACATTTCCTTGAATTCCATAATAGTTTAAACTTACAGCTCACTACACTATGTATAGTTTGCTATGTATCATTGCTAAATTCCTTGAATTTCTAGAATTTCTTGAATTTCTTGATTTTCTTGAATTCCGTCATAGTTGAGACCTATAACTAACTACTATCCATTTCAAAATAGAATGGCCGGTCAGTGTTGACCTTATAGCTCCGGAACGGTGATAGATAGAGAGGTGCGGTTTTCACCATTCGAAAGAGAAATATGGGGCTACGATACCCATGAAAC
>CAJNOQ010004101.1:0-18346 GCA_905250885.1 Didymodactylos carnosus | reverse complement strand
CTCATGCCATTAGAAAGAGGATCATGAAAAACCTATAAAAAGATGGTTCATGAAATTTTAGTTCACTCATAAAGCTAAAGTCCGCCTGCTCTAGCAAAAAATGCCCACTGTGAAATAGTGATCATAACTAGTAAAGTCATAAAATTAATGGCGTGGGTTAAAATCATGCTCTTAGTTTCTCCTGCTTGGTAATGAGCCATATTCATCCGCTGGAAAACATTACACGTCAAACTGTATCATTTGATATGAACTGCATATATTTACAATTAATTTTTGTTTAACTTATATCTTTTTTAGCTATTTATAACAGACAAAAGAAAATCAACATATTTACAATTAATCTTCATTTAACGTAGATCTATTACACTATGTGCACCTTTCAAAACACATAACATTATTCTCCCATATTCTTGCAGGCTCCTTTTTTGACAGTTTTTCAGTGTTGATCACTCCCTGCATATATACACAAAGTAGCACCCATGCGCACTCGCTTGGTCTGTCACACTAATATCTGTGTGTATGTACGTCCATTACACATCTCAGTCACTATGTGGATGTATGTTTGTCACACCAGTGTATGGACAAACATACGCACACGCGTTTCAAGCATCGATTGAATTTCTGTAATTTCGTCGTTTATACGCGTGAACGAATTTTGAAAAAAGCTCTACATTTTTTATAAAGCTGGCGCGTTGGCCGATCTGATGGAGTGTGAATTATCGATATAGCCCGATGAGTGAATTGTTGATAATGGATGTTGTTGAAATGATACATGTTGTGACTCTACCATCGTAGGATAATATTCCTGATGCTGTGCTAGGGCAGCTCTGGATGACGAGGTTGAAGGAGAAGGTGCTGCACCAGCTCCTGAGGCGATTAATTGTTGAGTGATTAACGTCAGAGCTTGCAGATGACTTGGAAGCTGTGATATTGATACGATGGTAGCAGGAATTACGGTGGCAGCTGTTGAACCAGTGAATGCCGCAGGTGCTGATGTGGATAAATCTGAGTTAGACCATGCGTCATAACGATTTCGCTCTGATTTACTGCGGATAGGAAGCAGTTGTTGTTGAGAAACACGATCTAATACTTCTTGAACTTTCTCTTCACCTTCAAGGATCTTAGCAGCAGCTTTAGATTTTGTGGACTCGGACATCGTACTTTGAGATTCTGGACGATTTCTTCTCAAACGAAGGCAACAGCGAACGAACGTCTTGTTTTGGTAAAAATGTTCTTTTAAAATATTATTTTATATATATTTCCCTTTTTCTTCTTTTTAAAACTATTGTACAATTGAACGATAGGAACAACTAACAGATACGGATGAATGCGACGTGATGTTGTATGTTGATATATGTTGTATGATGTTGTGTGTGGTGTGTGAATATTGATCACCAAAAATTTGTCATCGTTCTTGAGAGTGAGATGAGCGGATTAGTTATTTATAAATTTCCCGGGTTTACGGCACCAATTTGCAAGCGCTGTATGTATTCAAACGCTGTACAACTTCGCTCACTCAAGTTTGAATTTGGAATTTTTAATATTTTATTTTTCTCAAGAATTTGACAAGTTGAAAAAGTTAAAGAAAGAAAACTAAATAATAATTGGATCTGAACTAGACCACAAAAAATGTACATAATGATCGAAAATAAAAGTTGGTTACAAGTCAAGTTTTTTGTAACTAAAGAAACAATTATCAATAATGAAAATTAATTAATAATTGTTAACAATTATTGTTTTCGCACAGGAAAACAATAACGGTTAATAATTTCGATTCGAATCTTTTCTCTAAATAATTTGTGCGCTTAAAGTACGAAGGTTGAAATGTAGGAAGGATGAGAGTGATGGATGTTTTCTATACATGGAGTACAGCCAGTCAGAGTATAGCAACAACTACACTCTCATTTACATGGAATGCGCACACAATAAGGTTCGCGACTGTATTACAAGTTTCTAGTATTCATCTTTTCATATAGTTACAACCTCATTGATTCTTACAGTCGAATTAAGATTTCCATGTATTTTCCGCAGTTTTCATGTAACGGGTCCTCCGTGACCGTTACACCCCCCACCCAGAAAAGGTCAATTTTGGCCAAAAAATCGATTTTGAGATATGCACATGGAAAGATAGCCTGAAGTGTCTGCTTTCAGAATCTATATCGCTTTTGGTTACAGAATTGAGTTTTCGAGAATTTTGAGCAAGTTTTCTAGGAGCCCCAGAAAATTGGGTCTTCAAATAAGCTTTTTCCTGAATAATCACGCAATTAAAATTTTTCTTAACACACAGATTAGTAGAGCAAACATTTCGGATCAAAATAAGACCTCTCACAACTTTATATGACCTTGCATCAAAAAGTTATAAGCATTTTTCTAGAAGTCCTAAAATTGAGCATTTTATACAGCGTTGAATATACCGTTTTCTCTACATGGAAGTCATACCTGAAGTGCGTACCAGATTTCTCTTACAGTTCTAATGATATAGATTTCGGAGACAGGTCAAAGTGTAGCCATGACCTACCGCTACAACTTAACAGAGCCAGATTTTCTATTTTCGGTTTCATTTATTGAGAAAGAAAAGGCTTTTCGAAAAATTAACCCTGATTTTTTGAAATTTTTGAAAAACATCTTAACCAAAAATGAATAAAACAAAGTTTAAAAAATCAGGATCTGTTAAGTTGTAGTGGTAGGTGTTGGCTACATTTTGACACCAACCCGAAATCTGTATCATTAGATGCAGAGGAGAAATCTAGGACGCACGGACACCTACTTTTTGACCCTTAATGTTAGGATAACTCTTGAACAACTTAATATTTTGCGCTCATATTTTGACTGTGAACTGTCTAAGACAGGACACATATTCTCTGAAAGTTTGAGCCAGATCGGATGCTCTGGGACAAAAATAGATTTTTGGGTGGGGGGTGGGCCTTAACTAATTACATTATATTAGTTAATATATTTATATTATAACTATATAATATACCACTTTTCGTTTTGCGTTACTTTCATTAGAATAAGAAACACTAATGTTTGAAAATAAGAACGCTTATGTTGAATGACTACTGTTTGCTTAAAACGATAAGTAATGTGAATCACATGGATTCGCGCAGTCCATTGACTGTAAGTCGAACGGATATAGTGACGGGAATATTATGCATTTTATTGTTAGTCTCTTGGCCGTTGAGTTGGTGATAGTTTTCGTTGTAGCATTAGTCTCAAGTAACGCGCGTTTATTTTATTTTTTTCTTCTTTTGTTACTGATACTTATTTATTTGCTTTTCGTCTTTCTGTGTCTGTTATCAGTTAGACCTAATGTGTATATATGTGTGAAAAAAGCAAGCTGATGTTTGTTCACTATAGTCATGTATGACTCAGTCCTCTAAATGTTTGTGCCTCTGTTAGTTTAAATTGGAATGTTAGAAATTAGCTGATGTTAGAGGGTAAAAATACACAGTTGATTGCAATTAATACTTATTCATGTGATATGAATACGCCAACAGTGTTGATACTGTTCGAGTTGCATGATTACATAACAACTTGTCCTGTTTCTTCATGAATGAAAGGATATCTCTGACATAGACTCAGAAGACTCCAAACTAGAATATTAAAAGCAAAAATTTGACGCTAATCTTTAAACTAATACAGTCATTGGATCCTGTTGCATAGGAACTATTTGTTCGGTGCCTTTTCTAGGTCCACAGACGTTTCTAGTACCCATCGGTTTCAAGCAATCTACTCAATGGCAACACAACCGATGGGAGCAACTGATCAACCACGAGCTCAGTGGTATTGGAAATCGAATTCAAATCCGTCGTCAACAAATGAAAAAGATGAATGGACGAAATACTCTGATATCGAATCCGCGATTATCGAAGAAGCATTTAATGGTAACAATCAAACAAAACTAGCTGAACTGGATAATTATTTGATTAGCTTAAACGATTCCATTCAAATTAGTAAATCCGCTCCAAATAAAAAACGGCAAATAAAGCGAGTTCTAATCAACAGAAATGAAATCCAAGGTTTAAGAGAGGAAAGATTCTTTCTTCCACCACCGATGAGTAAAACGTTCAATTATGAATCGTGCACAGATGCGTATACTTTTCTTTCGCAGTGGAAAAAAGGTAAGAAACTTTCCGATGCTGAAATACTGGAGCAGGCAGTGAATGGAATAATGATCGAGGGAAAACAACTAGGTCAACACTGTGAATCTGAATCACAAAATATAGCACGCAAATTGATAACCGTGAAAAACCAAGACAGAAAACTAATTTATAAGTGTTGTATTAACCTATACACAATGGAATGCTTCCTATACAAACTAATAAATAAAGCACTGAGAGAAAACGACATGAGCAAAGTAAACACTCTCGGTCCATTTTGCTATATTTTATACAGAACCTGGCTAACAACAGATACAAAATATACAGCGGAAATCTATCGAGGTGTAAACATCGATCAGAATATGCTTAACTTGTATCAGGAAGCCATAGGACAGAAACGATGCTGGAACGGTTTCACTTCGACCAGCAGGAACCGTCACCTAGCCGAAATCTTCGGGAATATCTTATTCATTATCGACGCGACCGACTCCGGTGGCATAGACATATCGCCACTTTCTAATATCCCCGACGAAGAAGAAGTCCTACTGCCTCCAGGAACAGTATTTAGAATCATGGAAGTCAACAGAAACACAACCAAAAACCATATTTATCTGAAACTAATCAATACAAACTACACATCATTAACGTCAAAATTCAATCTTTTCATGCCGATCTCCATCTCGTCATACCAGCATTGCTGTAACTAATGTGAAATGTCACCTGCCGCCATCAGCCATCTACAAGCTACATGAATAGCATATTATTTGACATTCTTCACCAGATGCATTATCGGCCATTCATTTCCTGGTGCCCTCTACGTCGTCAGATGAGAGTAGCTGTGACCATAGTGAAATAGCATCCGGTGCCATGGAACATCTAGGAGATAGATGAATCGTCCCGTTATTTGCATTCTTCACTACCTGCACCATCATTGATTCAGCTCTTGGTAGCGTTGTCGTTTTCGTCAGATGACGAGTTCTGCCATGAAAGTAAAATGTCATCTGGTGCCACGGAACATGTACAAGACAGATGAATTGTTTTGTGATTTGCATTCTTCACTACCTGCATCATGATTAAATCAGTTCTTGGCGACCTCCTAGTGATCAGATCAGCATAGCTGTGACGAAAGTGAAATGTCATTTGGTGCTGTCGAACATCTAGGACATAGTTGAATAGTGTGCTGGTTACCATTCTTCACTAGCTGCATCGTTATTGCTTCAGTTATTGGTGACCTTCTCGTCGTCAGATGAGTATTGCAGCGACGAAAGTGAAATATCACCTGGTGTCATCGAACATCTAGAGACAGATGAATAGTCTCGTTATTTGCATTCTTCACTAGCTGCATCATCAATGATTCAGTTCTTGGTGACCGATAAGCATAGCTGTGACGAAAGTAAGATGCCATCTGGTGCCATGGTATATCTAGGAGATAGATGAATAGTGTGATGGTTGGCATTCTTCGCTAGCTGCGTAATAATTGATTCACTTCTTGGTGACATCGTCGTCGTGAGATCAGCATAGCTGCGACAGAAGTGAAATATCATCTGGTGCCACGGAACATGTACAAGACAGATGAATTGTTTTGTGATGGTTATTTGCATTCTTCAACTACCTCCATCATCAATGAGTCAGTTGTTGGTGACCTCGTCACCCTCAGATGAGCATAGCTGTGACCAAAGTAAGATGACACCTGATGCCATGGAATATCTAAGAGATAGATGAATAGTATGGTACTACGCATTCTTCACTAGCTCCATCATAAATGATTCATTTCTGGATGACCTCGTGATCGTCAGATGAGCATAGCTGTGGCGAAAGTGAAATGTCATCTGGTGCCACAGAACATCTGCGACACAGGTGAATTGTTTCGTGATTTGCATTCTTCACTACCTGCATGATCATTGTTTCAGTTGTTGGGGGCCTCGTCGTCGTAAAATGAGTATTACTGTCATGAAGGCAAAATGTCATATGGCGCGATGGAACATCTAGGAGATAGATGAATAGTCTGCTGGTTGCCAGTCTTCACTAACTGCATGATCATTCAATTAATTCTTGGTGACCTCGTGGTCGTTAGATGGCTATTGCTGGAACGTAAGTGAAAGGTCTTCTGATGCCATGGAACATTTAGAAGATATATGAACAGTCTCATTATCTGCATTCTTCACTAGCTGTATTATCATTTACTTAGTTGTTGCTGACCTCGAATTCCTCAGGTGAGCACATCTATGACGAAAACGAAATGTCATTTGGTGCCATGGAACATGTACGAGATAGATGAATGGTATAATCTTCATCTCCACTCTTCGCGAGCTGCATCATCTATGATTCGGTTTTTGGTGACCTCGTCGTTGTCAGATGAGCATAGCTGTAAGGAAAGTCATATGTCATCTGGTACTATGGTACATCTAGAAGGTAGATGAATGGTGTGTTGCTTGGCATTCTTCACTAACTGCATTATTATTGATTCACTTCTTGGTGAACTCGCCGCCATCAGGGTGATATTGCTGCGACGAATGTGAACTGTGAGATGGTGCCATGAAACATCTGAGAGATAGATGAATAGTTCGCTGGTTGCAATTCTTCGCTAGCTGCATCACCGTTGAATCGGTTCTTCGAGACCTCGTCGTCGTCGGATGAGCAGAACTGCGACGGAAGTGAAATGTCATCTGGTGCCATGGAACATCTTACAGATAGATGAACAGTATAATCTTAATTGCCATTCTTCACTAGGTGCATCGTCATAGATTCAGTTGTAGGTGGCTTCGCCGTCGTCAGATGAGTACTGCTATTACGAAAGTAAGATGTTATCTGGTGCCATGGAACATCTAGCAGATAGATGAATAGTGTCGTCATTTGCATTCTTCACTAACGGCATGATCATTGATTCAGTTTTGGTGACCTCGTCGTCCGGAGATGAGGGTAGCTGTGAGGAAAGTGAAATGACATGTGATGCCAGGGAACATGCAGGAGATAAATGAATAGTATAATATTTGGTATTCTTCACCAGTTGCAGTATCACTGATAGAGTTCTTGGTGGTCTCAGTGTTGTTGGATGAGTACTGCTGGGACGAAAGTGAAATGCTGCCTGGTGCCAGGAAACGTCTAAGAGATAGATGAATAGTATAATCTTTGGCATTCTTCACTAGCTGCATGATCATTAATGTATTTGTTCCTGATCTCCTCGTCATGAGATGGACATAGCTGTGATGGAAGTGAAATGTCATGTGGTGCCATCGAACACGTGGGAGGCAAAAGAATTGTTTCGTGATTTGTACTCTTCAGTAGCTGTATCACGACTGATTCTGTACTTGGTGACAGAGTCGCCGTCAGAGGAGTATTGGTGCGACAAAAGTGAAATGATATCTGGTGCCATAGAAAATCTAGAAGATAGATTAATAGCATGATGCTAGGCATTCTGCACTAGCTTCATCATCAATGAGTCAGTTGGTGGTGACCTCGTCGTCGTCAGGTGAGCATGGCTGTGATGAGAGTGAAATGTCATTTCGTGCCGTTGAACATGTAGGAGATAGATGAATAGTCTGCTAATATGGATGGTTCATGAATTGCGCGGATTGATTTGACTGCTGTTGTTTTTGTGGTCGGTATATGCGGAGAGCTGGAAGAGATGCACTATGCGAGCTAGTGGGGTTGGTTGTTGACTGGACATATGAATATCGCGTTGGGGTGTAGGTGTTTTGAATAATTAATTATTGAACGAAGGAATTGACTCGTTGACAAAATTGTTTTCTCGTTTTGTGAATTGCAATATCGGTTTTGTGTGTTGTTAGTAAAAGTTTGGAGAAAATCGTCTGTCAACGAATGATAAGGTGTTTACTTGACAATAATCTGTTCAGCAGCACTCAGTTTGGTTGCAGACCTTCACGTTTGACCAAGGACGCATTGCCAAGAGTAACTCATGCTCTGTATACTCGATGTGGGCTATTAGAAAAATAGATTTTCATTTTTGGCCAAACACTTTCGAAATAGACAAAAAGCCTGTGGAATTGCTGCTGAAAAACACGCTTTTCTGAAAGTGCTTGGCCAAAGATGAAAATCTATTTTTCTAATAGCCCACATCGAGTATATGCGAGATATATGTCATCCCCCGTCCTGTAACCCCGTGGAATGGTGCAGCACGTACTCAAACTTTGAAAAACGAGGAAAATCGCCTTTAGAAGTTTATTTTTTCTATCATTGAATGTTTTTTAATCTCAGTGAGAACCACTTCATCGGATAGAGCTTGAAAAGATGCGTCGAATGCATATCGTACGGTCTTGTGGTGATATGACTTTATAGCGAAAATATGGTTTAGAAAAACGGTCTACTTTTCGGAAAAACTATTTTTTAAAAATTTCCCTGAGAGCGTACTTAATATTTTGGAACTTTGAGTCCGTTAGTGATTTTGTAGCTCTATACATATAGAATCTAATCTGACGGTATCAGCTCATGAAAGTGTTTCACTAAAAAATGGTGAAAATGTCCAAAAAAGGTCTATTCTGCTGGAAAATGGGATCTTCACAGGTCTAGGAGGTTGCCGTGCCGTTGTTTTAGAATCTTTTAAACGTGATATTCGTCATCAGGAGCCCAAATTGTACTAGTCTTGTTACTCTCGAACAATCCGGATAAAGTCGATGTAAACGTGGTACGTTTGCGAAAGAATCACCCAACACGATGTGCATTTTCTGTTTCTATTTAGAACACGTTCATACGAATACATGGACTTTTTAAGTAAAGTCAGAAAAAAGATATGGGCGCTGCCGAAGTACAAAATCAAGACATATGTTTGTAACAAAATATGTTCGAATCTCGGTTTTCTCGCTAGAAACAACCGTTTATCACAGAATCTAGTGAAGTCGAAGCTTCATCTTAATTGAAAAAGAGTAAAGGAAAGGTCGTTTGAGTAATTTTTAGCTGAAGTCTTTTTTTACAATCTGTTGCTACACATTGATTTTCCATGTTCTTCAAATAGTGGAAGAAAGATGAGAACAGAGAGATATAAGCAAAGTCTATTTATCCGATGCTTTTATATTGCGTTGTCTAAATGTTATTGCCTATACTCTACACGTGATAGGAAAAAGATGTAATATCATATATGAAAAGAGAAGAAATTCATCTTCTTTTTCACCAAACACGTGTATATGTTACGGACAAAATTCAAACTTAAAGTTTGACCAGAGTTTATTCGGTCAAAATCTAAATAAAAACATAATGCTGTGATGATCCATGAAAAATTAGTATTTTCCTATATAACTATTTCCTTGACGTTAGTTAGATTAGAAAATGCTTGTATGTCCGTCCACACGGACAAATCAAGAACCTAAAAACTCTTGAGGGATAGATGGCTGAAACTTGTGAACTGCGGATAATTCAGCACGGCAAATCAAACGGTACAACAGGAGGATCTCCAGGAGATCTTCAGAAGGTTTTTGAAAAATATTTGGTTTTCTGTTGATTTGAAAGTGCTCGAATTTTACATCTCGATTTACCAAATAGTCTTCACTTTTCGCCTATTAGAAGAAGATTTTTTGAACTCAATCTTTAGATCACACAACGATACCATACAGGTAACTCAACGTGCTCTACTAGATAGACAAATCAAAATCTCTTCTTCTTGGATCTTGCGGTGGATCTTCAGGGATCCACTCCACGCGAACTCTGGGTTTTCTTCCGATTTTTGTTACGATTTGAAGAAAATGAATGACAGTATGCTCAGGTTGTCACAATTGTGAAAACATCTTCCCAGTTCCTGTCGGTTTCAGACTTTCTCAGAGGTTTTTATCGTTTTGTACTTGACAAAATCAATTTCGATTTTCTTGTTGTCTATTTTCGATTCCGCGTCCCGTTTCTTGCATTTTCTTGACTTTCGCAGAAATATTTCACTCAGAGATTAGCTTGACTTTCCTCACAAATAAAAGTTCTAACGTTAGTCGGACTAAGCAAAAATAAAGAAAAGATTGAAGAGAAGTAGAAAACGGGAGTCACCTCTAGTAAGAAACTAAAGGCTCCAAGCGTTTCACTTTATTTAAAATAATTTTCATAGAAATTAAACATTAATAGTAAAAAATAAAAACAGAGTTTTGACAGAAGTCTGATAAGATACCCAAGACGTGGAGTGAATGCATATCGTCTGCTCTATACTTTTTTTGACGAATCTGTTTATAGTTCTCCCCGTTTGATCTTTATGCTGTTGAAGAACTGCAGCAATCAAATTATTGACTTCATTGCACGATGCTTTACCCGGTTTTTCTTCGGGAAAATCATGCAAAAAGGTGATGATTCGAAATTACTGTATGTTCACACTAAGTTTGAGGGTTATCTATTATTTGGCGAGTTAGTCGCAGAACAAAATTTTTCATTTTCGGTCATGATTTTCACTAAAATAACTTTATCAGGAAGCTTGATTACATCATGTTCTCGAAGAAAAGTCCGAGTAAAACATAATGTAACTAGGCTTTAAGAAACGAATTTTAAGCCATTGGAAAACTCGCAAGATACGATGCGTGACTTTCTTGAAACACACGCTTAGATTTTCTCAGATATTCGTTGTTATATCCCTTACCTAGTATTCGAACTGAAGAGTTCTAAAAATCATAATGAATTAAAATAAAAACTCCCTAGACCAGAAAAGAATTGAAAAAACGACGTGGACAGGGGTTGAAACCTGTGACCGCTCGTTCCAGAAGTAAATGCCTTTAACAAATAGGCCACACACGTCACTATTAAAAGTATTCTCTCTTTTTTTATATTGATAAAGTATCTTTTATAGAATGAGCAGTCCAACTTTCCGCATCTTTCACTTTTCGACTGTTTTCATTAGAGTTTCCCGTACCCGGTTAATAAATTATGCTGTCTTGCACAGAATTTTGTACTCATTCCGAATTTCACACTTTCAGCCAGCGGAAACATATACTTTCAGATATATCCTCAAACTAAGTTGACGCAAAAATGAGAGAATTAGAAAAAGTGGTTTTTGCCATTTTGACACCAATTTTTTTGAAATTGACATTTCTCAACGAAGAAACGAAATTTTAAAAAAAGCTCTCTTTTAAGTGGTAGCTTATCGTTTGGCGATTCTAACTATATATAATACTTGGGGTTAACACCTACCCTGAAATTGGAATTAAGCTCGCAAAGTGAAGGTGTTAGGTTGAATATGCACTTGTTTCGTAATCGCTCAAAATTTTGGCTCACCTCAAAAACCTTTGAAACATACTTTTTCTGAATCAGTTTTCGACGGGCAATTTAATGGGGGAAAAAATTCAAAGCTCTATCTCTTTTCAGAAAAAAGTTATGGGTGTTTTTCTGAAAGCGGACGTTTTTTTGATTTTTGCGACTAAGTATTCTGCACTTTTCTCCTAGAAGAAAGCACTTTCGGTAATATTCGTGATCAGCTCGTTCTGACGAATCAGAATACGTGTAAAAGGAGTAGAAAATTATACTTCAGTTGACCTTTGAATTATGTGCACCTTAAAAGTATATTATATTCAGTGGTTCTGTCGTAAATAAACGCGGTATTTAGCTTAATAAGAACAGAAATGAAGCACAGTGTATTCTACGAGCGAGAGCTCCCTCGTTTTGAATGACAAACTGAAAACTCGTTGTTTTATTCGATTCCTACGACTATCAGCTATACAGTGGTGCAAAAATGTTTGGAGAAAGTCTCAGAATAAAGAACAGGATAATGAAATCACTACGCTCGTCAAGTGTTTCTATTCTCAGGTCAGTGTTCGAACACTTATTTCACCCACTGTAGATGTTTGAATCGCCCAAAAGTGACAAGATAGATATGCTAAGAAGTGCCGAGATGTGCTTAGATAGATAGAATGGATATCTCCTCAAACTTGAACTGAATCAGAAAGAAAACAAACACATGACAACGTGTTTCTTCATTCTATTTATTTTATCTTTCTCCGTTCTATAGAATCGATGCATACGCACACATTTACCAAAAAGTGAAAGAGAAGAAGAGACATCTTATTTTGATATATATTTATATACATCTATTCAAGCGTACAGTTATTTTTGTATTCAGAGGAGAAGTTGGTAGTAGTTAGAAGGTAGTCGTGATTATTTCTTAGATTTTACTCTTGCTCTCTTCATCATTTTACGCTCTTTTCACTGTGTTTCTTATTACTATTTTCTAAAATATATTCCCTATCAACTGGCATCATTCAAACAGGTGAGTACATTGCGCCTTCTCGTCTTTCCTTGGGAGCAGGAAGAGGTTAACATTAGACGTCAGTGGTCCGGGAACGAAAGAGTATCATAGTACTTTTGCTTTAACATGAAATGTCTGACATAAATGTATAAGGTCAAACAGCATTTAGAAAGTATCTTCCTTTCAGAGCTTCTGCCGATCCATCCGACTCGATGATCCGACCCACCTCGGGCCGAGCCAGTCGCTTTTTTTTGAACGTTGAGAGAGAGAAAGAACATGCACAAAGGGAGAGTGATTAGGCATGCACCAGTCCAGTTCGACTGGGGATTGGTAAGATTGGTACCAAGCCGGGCATGGTACCAGTCAGGCTTGGTCGGATGTAGTAGGCAAAAGCTTCACCATACAACCTAAGATGAAATCGTCATTACACCATGCGCTTAGAGTAATTTTTTCGTACTTCTTTTTTACTTCAAAAAGATCACCCTCTCAGAAGTTTGTTCTTATTTTTCTGTTGATGAGGTTTAGTCCACTAGCCGTAGTTTTAAAATTATTTAATTAATAGATCAGCTTCACTTCCACCATCGTAATTTATCCTGATTCATCCTGATCTATTTTTAAGAAAACAATCCCTTTTAGTTTTAATGATATATGGCCGTAAATATCGTTGATTATTGTCTAAAAAAGCAAGTTTTAGAGGCAAGCAAAAGAAGTCTCTGAAAGTCGAGCAAGGAACTAACATAAAACTAGTAAAAAAGATGGAAATGGGTCTTCCCTAATCAGTGTAGATTTTGTTTGCGAAGTTGGTGGAATAGGAAATAAGTTTCCAGTGAGCCTCACTGTAGTGTAAATATTGACTAGAATTATCCGCCTCTGCTTTTTATGCCCCTTTCAAGTACCCAAGTTGTACTCTGTGCCGAGCTATATTTTAGAAAAGATACTTTCGCAGATAAATTTTATGTGCGAAATAAGGAAAAATGAACAAATCAACCATTAAATGAAGTACACAACATGGATATACGACGACCCTTCTGTTAAACTCAATATAAGAGAAGAAATACTATTTTCGTCGAATATTCAGTTTAGTCATTATGAACATACGTCCAAATTTTCATTGTTGGAATATGGTTCAAGGTGTTCTGAAGCAAATCGGAAATAATCAGTCTTCTGTCTAATTGATACATTTTGACAGGCTTGTACGAAAATGATTAAAAGCTTATCAACAACCTTGTATGCTTGTAATCTACCGTAATAAAATTTGCTTCTTTTTCCTTATCTGGCACATCAAATTTATCTGAGAAAGAATTTTTTTCTAAAATATAGCTCGGCACAGAATATAACTTGGATATTTGAAACCAGCATAAAAATTAGAAAGGGATAGTCAGTTTTATTTTAGATCTACATAAATAGATATAAAAGACAAGAAAGTAAGAAAAGAATGAATTTTATATGGACATAAATTAATGCATAGATTAAAATAGAAAGTTTGGTCTTTTCTATAAAGAGGAATAATGTTCTACATACATACAGAAGTAGTTATATATTTATGCAATTAGAAATAAGGCAGTTACGTATAAAACAGTGCTAAATTATATCATATCGTACCTATACCGACCTAAGGATCGGAGTAGCGACCGATCGGAATATATTCTGAAACGCTCAGTTACTCTTCGATCTAGTTGATACATTTTGACAAGCTTATACGAAACTGATTAAGAGCTTATCAACAATCTTGTATACTTGTACTCTACCGAAATAAAATTTGTAAACGATTTGTATTCGACAACCTTACACATATAAATCCTCATACATCTATCAACGATGGCAATAAAAAATATATATTTTCCTTATGCTTAGCTGTGATCTTGACAGTCCACTTTCAAAGAAAGCAAAATGTATCTTTTTTCTAAAATATAGTTCAGCAGATAGTACAACTTGGGTACTTCTGATTGGCCCTAAAAATGATTTTGACTTCATAATGGTTTTTACCCGTTTGAACACACATTACCTTTGACTATCATGATCCGAAGAGAAAGCCGGAAAGTCACGGTAGTCAAAAATTGTTGTTCTAGTTGCTAATCATCGATATTGAGAGCCACATATCTCAAAAACTAAAAAGGGTCTTTTTCTAGAAAATAGATCAGTGTATAGTACAACGTCTGCACTTCAAACTAGTATAAGAAGTGAAGATGGACCTTCTCTAGCTAATTTAATTTTAAACTGAGAAGTTGGCGAAATATTGGTGGATGAGCACTGGTTCTTTTGGACATTGAATAAATATATAGATTAAAATAGAAAGTTTGTTCTTTTCTATAGACTGCTTGTCTCGACAACTCGCTCTTTTTCAGATCAAAGGAGGAGAACATTGAAAGTGGTACATTTGATCTCTATAGTTGAATTATATTTTCTTCTCTTTTTTTTATCGTCTACAATTGCCATTTGATAGGATTTCTGTTCTGTAACCAAGCAACAGAAGAGGACTACAGATACGCAGAAAACCTAGAAAACTCGGTAAACATGTTCTAAAACAGCTTTAAATCATGAATAATCCGAACAGATGTTGTCGTTTCTTTGAAACAATCACTTTTGTTCAACAGCGCTATGTTCAACGAGAATAAACGCTACTCACTTAGCGCCTTCTATAAAAGTAATTCTCTTCGCAACCGTTGAGACGTCATTGATGACACTCTCAGAAAATGTTCAACTAATAGTCGTTATTCATTACCCAAAATTTCAGTTCAACCCGTCTGGCGAAAAAAAAGTCGACTTTTTCAGCTCTCTCATAATGCAATGGGCCCGCCCGCTTTGTTTAATCAAATAAACTATATCATGTTGTCTAATACAATTATCAAAATGCTCTACTGCAACACCGACAATTACAATACTCCCAAGCTGTCTCTTGTACATTATCATTACCACCGGTGACATCGTAACACAACTAATCAATTTGAGCGGCGTGGAGACGTCTTTGATTCGTTGACATGACAGGATAGACAGATGCCAAATCGACTTGAGGCATGGCAACGCAAGTGTTTGGATGACACAACTGGGGTCGACAACCATCTGTCGCTCAATAGCATGAACCACTATTTCTGCCTCCTGTATTCACGTTTTCATTTTTTTTGACCGTTATTTATGTCGTCTCTGTATTTTTTTCTTTCTTTCTCCGCTTAATCCGTTTAACGTTGTTTTCCCTTCTTTGATTTTTTGATGCCCAGGACGTGCATCTTTGGTGTTACGGGGAGGTGTTATGATCTGCACCCCCCAGATGCACTCATAATGTAAAATCACGTTATTGCGCACCTCATGCTTCATCATGGGATTTTCCTAACTCTTTCTGTCCTTGCGCAACTCTGGTAAAACTCCTGCTCAACTTTTCTACTATATATAGCCGTTCACTTTCTTTAAATAAACTTAGGGTGGGAGTTGGATCTCACAAGTTTCAAGTTCCTCGAGCGCTGTCAAGGTTGTAAATGGATTTCTATACAAATATCAAAAACGTTTCAGATATTCATTCATATACCATCAAATACAGGATAAAATCCAGTCAACCGCTATATCGGTCTACGGTAAAAAATATTTCTTGAAAAAGTATTCTTACTGAGAACTGATGGAACTAGAGAAGATGTTTTCGAAAAAGCCGATTCCTGGTTTAATGAGGAATACTCCGAAAGGTATTTTCGTAGAAATCTGCTCAGAGGTTAGTGGTAGAATATAACGCAAAAATGATCTCGACATATTTTGGAGAAAAATGGCGATATTGAAAGTATGATGGTGGTTGTATAGATACTAAAGACGATGAACTTCTTGTGTCTCGCTTGCTTCTTTCAATTTTTCTATCGAATCTGAGACTATATCGTTCGTTCCGTTAAAAAGTTATGAGCTGCACAAGACTGCCATCATCTACTGTTCGAGCAGTTCTGACTAAGGACTGTAACATACTTTAACGAATGGTGTTCGTAGTCGACTTTGTTTGTAAACATTCAGATTCAAATTATTATCTGTTATTGTTGATATTGTAATGTGACTTTGCTAAAGTGAAGGATTTGAGCGAACACAACGTTTTTCACATTCCTTTTAAATATACAAATTTCGATACATTTGTATATGCTGTTTCATCTCTCCGTGAAAATCTTTACAAATATTTGATGTCTCGTGTAGAAGATATTAAAAGATCGAGAGTATGTGAATGGCGCAAAAGACAGTTTTATGTATTTAATCAAAAATACACATTCGAATTCTTCGATATCTTCATTCATATAAAAACAAATTATAAGAATAATAAACTTTTGTTTCGACTGCATATAAACCTAAAACAAATATTGGAGAAAACGATTGTTAGTCGTATTATTTAATTAAAAACATAAAACTTCATTATTCTTAAAACTTATAACTTGGATTTCAATTTTTAGTCGTTTCCTTTTCTTTCTTTCTTTTTTTATTAAGAGAATATTAAAGTAGATTTTTATTTATCATTTATTCTATCGCATAAGGATCGAAAAAGAGACACAGAGATTCAGTAACAAATAGAATCGTAGTCCCTTTGAAACTAGAACAACGTAATAATATGTCAGAAAGATATGGTGAACATCATATGGCATCAAGGGTAAATATGAGAAAATGTTGTGGCGATTCGCTTCTTCACTGGCTCCAACTCTATCTTTGATGGTTCCAGATAGAACTTCTCATGCTCTATAGATTGCACATGTTACTTTTCAGTTTTGATAAAGGTGTTTGGGAGAAGAGTGCTATTTTTAATTTTATTGTTAGTTTTTACTTATCGCGACGATGTGTATCTTTGTCTTTTGATTGTGCTCGCTGTATGTTTGATTGATCTGTCATGAGAACCTGATGTGTTGTGTGCTGGAAGTTTATTTATATCGAAGTAAAAAAGCAATCAGTAGGAAAAATGAAAACGGAAAATGAAGTAATAAATTGATCAGGCTATTGAGTAGTCAGTGGTAGGGTTTGATGTGGAGAGACCGTTGAGGGCGATTTGTCTTTCTGTAAGAAAAGAAAAAATCATGTTTTTTTTTATAGGAAAAACAGTTTTATACTCACCTCGCGCTGCATCGCGGCGATGACGATATTCATTTAACGTCTTCGGGTACCTCCACGCACTCTAAAGAAGAGCAGCAGTTAAGTTAAATGCATAATGGTATGAGGCATTAATGTCTTACCTTACACTCCCCTCCGTTACGATAACATCTTATTCCACACCAACATACAACCCTACTCGTGATCGATCCAAGAGCTGCTAAGCAACAAGTAACAGATTGGATAAATTCACCAATGTCCTTCAGTTTTGTTCCATGTGTTTGAGCGGTTCTGGGTTCGATGGTAGGGGTGGTAATCGTTGTTGTTGAGGTGACGATGGTGTTTGAAATCTGCTCTGCTTGGAGCAGGTCAGTGATACTGTTATATTGCTAGAAGGGATGCATTATATGATGCGTCCGAGGACAGTGCTAGTTACTGCTTGTGAGTTGACTAAAGTGAAGAAAGCGAGAAGAAACATTACGAAATCGAGTGATATTTTAGTGATAAGTGAAACTCTAGTAATAATTTTCACCACATATACATGCTGAGCCGTTGTCGTCTCCATCCGTTCCTAATTGGCGTTGTAAGATCAAACAATAGCAAAGGTGACATCAAGAATGAGAGTGAATAATTATGAACGAATCGAGACTAAACTTTCCCAACCATAGGAGCATATACTGATTGTGCTATATGCTTTCTTTGATTGTAACATATAGAAATGCGGCGCATAGATTAAGAGTTATATAGTTTTCACGCAATATAAGTTTGTCTTTGATTGTTCTCGTCATTATTGCTGTCTTTCTGATATTTCTTTGTCAGGAAACGAAGTCATATGAATCAGAGGAAGAGCATGGCTTCCCGTACACTTGAAATTATCAGCCTGTGACATTTACGTCTACCGTACGTTTATTATATGCTTGGATTATTATATTTAGCAGACAGAACTAATTACAGAAAAACTGTTATATAAGGCAAAAATATATTATAAGGTGATCATGCCCTGTACAAGTGTTTGAAGTTTATCTATGTCTCCGTTTACATTATGTTTATACAC